>CAWUFW010002620.1:1877500-2120000 GCA_963921515.1 Calotriton arnoldi
CAGAGGGGGAGAGACAGAGAGAGAGGGAGAGACAGAGGGAGGGAGAGACAGAGGGAGGGAGACAGACAGAGGGAGGGAGACAGACAGAGGGAGGGAGACAGACAGAGGGAGGGAGACAGACAGAGGGAGACAGAGGGAGGGAGACAGAGGGAGGGAGACAGAGGGAGGGAGACAGAGGGAGGGAGACAGAGGGAGGGAGACAGAGAGAGGGAGACAGAGGGAGGGAGACAGAGGGAGGGAGAGACAGAGGGAGGGAGACAGACAGAGGGAGGGAGGGAGAAGGAGGGAGACAGAGGGAGGGAGTCGGGGGAGACAGAGGGAGGGAGTCGGGGGAGACAGAGGGAGGGAGTCGGGGGAGACAGAGGGAGGGAGTCGGGGGAGACAGAGGGAGACAGAGAGAGGGAGACAGAGAGAGGGAGACAGAGAGAGGGAGACAGAGAGAGGGAGACAGAGAGAGGGAGACAGAGAGGGAGACAGAGAGAGGGAGACAGAGAGAGGGAGACAGAGAGAGGGAGACAGAGGGAGGGAGACTGAGGGAGGGAGACTGAGGGAGGGAGAATGAGGGAGGGAGTCGGGGGGGAGACAGAGAGGGAGACAGAGAGGGAGGGAGACAGAGGGAGAGGGAGGGAGACAGAGGGAGGGAGACAGAGAGGGACAGGGAGGGAGACAGAGAGGGACAGGGAGGGAGGGAGACAGAGGGAGACAGAGGGAGACAGAGGGAGACAGAGGGAGACAGAGGGAGACAGACGGAGACAGAGGGAGACAGAGGGAGACAGAGGGAGGGAGACGGAGACAGAGGGAGGGAGACAGAGGGAGAGAGAGGGAGACAGAGAGAGGGAGACAGACAGACAGAGGGAGACAGACAGAGGGAGTCGGGGGGAGAGGGAGGGAGACCGAGGGAGGGAGAGGGAGACAGAGGGAGGGAGTCGGGGGGAGAGGGAGGGAGTCGGGGGGAGAGGGAGGGAGAGGGAGACAGAGGGAGGGAGAGGGAGACAGAGGGAGGGAGAGGGAGACAGAGGGAGGGTGAGGGAGACAGAGGGAGACAGAGGGAGAGACAGAGAGAGGGAGAGAGAGAGAGCGGGAGAGGGAGGGAGACAGAGGGAGACAGACAGAGGGAGGGAGGGAGGGAGACAGAGGGAGACAGACAGAGGGAGGGAGGGAGAGGGAGGGAGACGGAGGGAGACAGACAGAGGGAGGGAGGGAGAGGGAGGGAGACAGACAGAGGGAGGGAGACAGACAGAGGGAGGGAGACAGAGGGAGGGAGTCGGGCGAGAGGGAGGGAGAGGGAGACAGAGGGAGGGAGTCGGGGGAGAGGGAGGGAAAGGGAGACAGAGGGAGGGAGACAGAGAGAAGGAGAGACAGAGGGAGGGAGAGAGAGAGGGAGAGACAGAGAGGGAGAGACAGAGAGGGAGAGACAGAGAGGGAGAGACAGAGAGAGGGAGAGACAGAGAGGGAGAGACAGAGAAGGAGACAGAGAGGGAGACAGAGAGGGAGACAGAGAGAGGGAGACAGAGAGAGGGAGACAGAGAGGGAGACGGAGAGGGAGACGGAGAGGGAGACAGACCGAGGGAGACAGACCGAGGGAGACAGACCGAGGGAGACAGACCGAGGGAGAGGGAGGGAAGGGAGTGAGACAGAGGGAGGGAGACAGAGGGAGGGAGACAGAGGGAGGGAGACAGAGGGAGGGAGACAGAGGGAGGGAGACAGAGGGAGGGAGACAGAGGGAGGGAGACAGAGAGAGGGAGACAGAGAGAGGGAGACAGAGAGAAGGAGTGAGACAGACAGAGGGAGGGAGGGAGAGAGAGGGAGAGAGACAGAGGGAGGGAGACAGAGAGGGAGGGAGACAGAGAGGGAGGGAGACAGAGAGGGAGGGATACAGAGAGGGAGGGAGAGAGAGGGAGGGAGACAGAGAGAGGGAGGGAGACAGAGAGGGAGGGAGACAGAGAGGGAGGGAGACAGAGGGAGGGAGACAGACAGAGGGAGGGAGAGAGGGAGGGAGAGGGAGACAGAGAGAGAGAGAGAGGGAGGGAGAGGGAGACAGAGAGAGAGAGAGAGGGAGGGAGAGGGAGACAGAGAGAGAGAGAGGGAGGGAGACAGAGAGAGAGGGAGACAGAGTGAGTGAGACAGGGAGACGGAGAGAGAGGAGGAGAGAGAGGAGGAGAGAGAGAGGGGGAGAGAGACAGAGGGAGAGAGAGAGGGGGATAGAGAGAGGGAGGGAGACGGAGAGAGATAGAGGGAGGGAGAGATAGAGGGAGGGAGACGGAGAGAGAGAGAGGGAGAGATAGAGAGAGGGAGGGAGACAGAGCGAGAGAGGGAGATAGAGATGTGTGTATGCCGGGTCTGGTGGCTCAGTGGACGAAGGTGTCCGCTGCAGGGGCCTGTGTTCAACCTCATGGTCATAGTTATTTTTTTTGCTCTAGCCCCACCCCCCTCCCCAATGACCCCGCCCCCACCGGTGCGGCCCTCGGCCACAAACCACAATGTAAATTTGGCCCCCGAGAGAAAGTTTGTGAGTACCCATGCCTTAGAGCGTTGACTTAAAATGTGTTGAAACGGATTTAACTGCGCTTTTAAACAGATGTCAGCATGTATTTTCGTATTCTTACAACAGTATGCACGTTTCGCATATTAACTTCTTTGTTGGCCGTTTTTATTCTCTCTTTGAAGATATCATTCCGGAGCGCAACTCTCGTGATGGGTTGCGTCAAAGAACTGGCTAAACTCTATATGATGACGCCCGGCAAGCTTGCATTGGATAAACAGGTGATGTCAACGCTCATCCACGTGATTTCTAACGCCATGGAGGTTTCAGACAATCATTCGGAAAAGGCTGCCTCTTTAATGTCGGAGGGGATAAAATGCTCTACCGAACTTTTGCTGGTAAGCCTCGTTTTGCCCAATAGCTCGCTTATTTTTTTTTCTGACGGTCTTCGCAGACAATGTGCAATGCTCGAGTCTAAAAATGGTTACAGATATATGTAGATGGTAAAGAAAATAAATCTCCTCAACGTATTTGGACTCTCTCTGCCTATATTCTGTATATTTTTGTATTTATATTTTTATATTTCTGCAATTATTTTCCACATCTCATCACAACCTGTCCTCCTATGAAAATAATACCCTGCAACCTAGCAATGGCCAATCTCCTCTAGCTCACCGACTGATCCCACCTACCATCTGCATGAACTCACATAACCCCCACTAATGATCGCACCTAACTCCTACCAATGTAATCCATCACAAAGTCATTAGAGTAAAAGCATGGAATCGATCAGTACTTGTAGAGTGTGGCTTTTCAACCATGACAGTATCCAGGCACTGAGGTCGAGGAGCCAGGTATTGGAATGGTCTCCTTGAGTGCACAAAGTATAATCCCAATAATCAACAACCACTGAACTAACCACTAACTTTTGGCTCCAGAGCTGCATGCTGCCGGGCAAGAAACGCTTCAACGCCTCTCCAGGGGTAGTAAGCAATATAAAAAAAAATCATTATATTTGCAGTATATGGGCTTTTAACATGCACCAATTACGACTCGTAGCGTATGTTTTACTAAAAGACTGCTCGACTCCTCACAAAAAGCACGCTGTGAGCACCTTCAGAAACTTACATCTAACAACATACAATTGGGTTTACAGGGATTAGGGACGTTTAATGGTGAAATTTTGAGGAGCATCGATCTTTAGGATGGGCTATAAATGTATGTTGATTTCCTAGACCCTTAGTACGAGTGGCCTGACAGGGTTACGTCATTTATCAGCCCTCACTAGAGTCAACATGGGAATGTAGAACAAGGTATAATCGTTTTGTCGCACTATCCCACATTAAGGCTCTCATGCAGTCTTGTTCCTGATGTATTCTTTGAGATGCATGTTGTGAGCTATGAGTAGTCCTGGGTGGAGAGGGGCAGTATTTTGTACTTTTCTGTCAGAATATTGCCGAGTCATGTGGCCTTGACTAAAACCCTTTGAATGAGTGCCATGCAGGGCCCAGGAGGAGGAGCTCTTTTTCCACCAAGTCCCTAGTTTGCCACACTTGCCCCAAAGCCTGACAGAGCATTGTGCCCACCACTCTCTACTCTCTAGATAGAACTCCTGTTTTGTTCATATATCTTGTTGAAAACTGGTGCTCCTTCTATTCTCTTTAGAAATAATGCACAAATCAATATGCATCTGGAGACTTCTGGCCAATAGTTAATTAGGAAACACCCAGGTGTTTATGGTTGTTTGGAAAAGTAAGTGATTATCAAGAAGTCATTAATCAAATCTTTATAGGGAGTGAATTCCATAGCCATGGTGCAGGAACAGCTCTTTCTACATAAAGCTAAACGGTTTACACTAGATGTGTCAACAGATCAAGCAGCCCCAAAACTTTAGGGGTCCCCCATTAACCCCAAAGCCAATGAATATCTGTGAGATATGGGAGACACAGGGGCCCCTTATCACATTCTACTGGGGGCCCCAACATTTAGCACTATGATTGAGACAATCTTTGTAAATGTTGCAATATGACCCCAGACTCAAAAAGTATGATATAGATCTCAGCTGCTTAAGAGTTGAATTGGAGACTAAAGGAGGCTATGTATGGCACAAGTGGGATGCATTATAGTGGTTATGAGACCCCAAGAACTTACCAAGACAAGGAGGCGGTGATAGGACAGCATACGTATGAGCCGTCTAAAAATAAAATCTCTATTAGAACATTGTACCCAGGAGGTGCTATGCTTACATCAGATGGTTCAGTAGGGATGAGTAATTAATTTTGTTTAATTCTGCTGGTAAACCTGGGCTGTGGCACTGTCATCCACTGCCCAACGGACATCATCGGACATAATCACTGGCAGCCAAGAAAGGTTTATACATAATGTGAGAAATTGGGTTGTTGCTTGAGGGGCGGTAGAACACTACTCAAGCAACAGCCACAATCCTTTTCAGGGAGAACCACAAAAAGTCACTAAATTAACCTGTGTTTAACCCTGTAGTAGCTTGGCACAAAAGCAGTCAGACTTAACTTAGAGGCGATGAGTAAAGTATTATGTACCACTTCAAACAGTAATGACATGAAAATACTATACAAGAAGAAAAAAAACACCAATTTAGAAAAATAAAGTAACATTTTTATAAATTATTTGACAAATTTAATTAGTACAACCGGAGATATGCCATTTTATAGGTTTAGGTTAAAATGGTGCTTAAAAGCACAAAGCGCCAACTGTGGTTATCTGGTTGCACCAGACAAGGATAAAGTCAGAAGTTCAGGCTGACCATGATCGAGCTTGGGCTGGGTACAGGGACCAAGATAGCCCCCTGAGAATTGTACTTTATGTCCTTGATGCAGGCGTTGTGCTGTGTCAGTTGTGATGAGCAGTGGGGGGGAAGGACCCCGTGCGTCGAGTTGTAGCTCTGCGACAGTTCCGATGAGTAGCTGAGAGGGCGGCAAAGCCTGCATTGAGTTGCATTGGTTCTGATGAGGAGCTGCGAGGGCTGCGTTGCAAGGTCCGCGTTGCAAGGTCCGCGTCGGGTTGCGTCACACTGCATCAGTTTTGATGGGGACCATAGCTGGGCTGGCAGAGCACATTTATCCCCACTTGCAAGGGTCCAGAACCCACTTGGGGGTTAGGACTCACAGCAGGTAGAGTCCAGGTGCTGGGTTCAAGGGTTTTGAAGCTTGTTGTGTTCCTGTAGCTCAGAACAGGAGGCCAGCCAACTAGCCAATGGAGTCACTCTGGTGGTTCTGAGTTCAGGGTAAAGGCCAAGTCCTTCTTTCTCAGGTAGTAGGGCAGCAGAGCGGTCCCTCTTTCAGGCAGGGCAGCAGGGCAGCTGGGCAGTCCCATCTGAAGACTTGGATCTGAGGGTCCAGTATTCATACCTGATGCTCACTTTGACATGGGAGAAGCTTCTAGATTTTCCCTCTTACTGAGGTGTCTGAAATTTCCTGCCTCCTTGCCCTGGTCCCAGTCTGTCTGAGGCCACAATAGGCTAGTGTGAAGTCATTTGTGTGTGAGCTGAGCCTGTGCCTTTGAAGTGCAAGTGTGGTAGGTGACCGTTCCACCCCCTCATACTGCCAGAGATGGTCCACCCTGACAACACCAGACCCTTTATTGTGATGCTGTCTGGAAGGAATACACAAAGGCCAACTTCACCTAGTCATGTGACCCAAGAACAGGCTGCAGGCACCAAATGGTTATGATAAAAAAATTCCAACTTTCTAAAAGTGGCATTTTCAGAATTGTGACTTAAAATCTTGACCATTAAAGAGGGTTTTAAATTACAATTTCTCAGACACCAAACATGTAATAAGGTGACATAAAGTTATCCTATGAGAGAGGTAGGCCTTGCAGTAGTAAAATAGAAATTTAAGAGTTTTTCATTACCAGGATAGGTAAAACTTAAAGGTACATGTCCATCTTTTTACTACATTGCACCCTGCCCTATGGGCTGTTTAGGGCCTACCGTAGGGGTGACTTATTTGTATTAAAAAGAAGGGGTAAGGCCTGGCAAAAGGTTTATTTAGCCAGGTCACAATGGCAGTTTAAAACTGCACACACAGGTTGTAATGGCAGGCAGGAGACCTGTTTAAAGGGCTACTTAAGTGGGTGTCACAATTAGTGTTGCAGGCCCACTAGTAGCATTTAATTGACACTCCCTGCGTACATGTAGTAGCACCGAACTAGGGACTAACAAGTAAATTAAATGTGCCATTTGGGTGCAGGCCATTTTCACCATGTTTGAAGGAGAAAGCACAAGGACTTTAGCAATGGTTCGCAGTGGTAAAGTGCACAGAATCCTAAAAGCCCAAACAAAACGGGCTAAAAAACACAGGAGGGTGAAAGGAAATAGTTTGGGGATGACCCTGCAGAGAGGGCAAAGCCCAACACCTAGTTTGCTGGGAGTCCAGAACCTTTTTCTTTTGTTTTATTACTTAAGAACCAAGTACTGGAACCTTTGCTTGGTCCCAGTTCTAGTAAGTTTTTTTGTATTTTCTTTTGGGTCACTTTTTCACTTGTCACCTTATGCATTATTTATTATTTTCCCTCCTTTTTAGGTCTCACTTATGAGAGATAATGTATACAACAAGGGGCTTGGAGCCTGCCCACCGCTTACCATTCGTTGGCTTCATTGTCCCTCTTATTTTCAGCCTCCATAATAGGGCTGCGCCTGCTGGCTTCACTTCCTCTTCTCTACTCCGGAGTATGAACCAAGTACAGATTGATTGTCTTTGAGTAGTGTCCTTCCACTGCTGCTCACACATGATACATGAACTTAAGTTATTGTTGGTTATGTTGTTCACACCGGCAGTCACTTCTTGAACAATGTTTTTTTTTTTTCCTGTCATGCGTTTCTTTCTATAAAGCAAATGTGCCCTATTCGATTAAGCCTATTGTTGTGCGTAGCAGCGTGGTGCCCGGAGAAAAGCGCTTCAGAGCTTCTTACACGTCCACTTAGTTATGCGTGTTTATGTCCCTAGAGAGTGTCATGTTAAATTATTGGCAATTTTCCTTTCAAAAAAGGTCAGACCAAGCATTTGCACCCACTTGACCTGCAAATGTACATCCCTTATTATTTTACTGGGGCCGAGCATAGCCTGATCTGCAAGGCACTGACAGCTATCACCTTTGATTTGAAGAAATAGCAGAACATTTTGCTCTAGTAAGATCAAGAGCTCAGTGTGGTCATGCACCTGCTGCAGAAGGCTTATACTCAGCTGATAATTATAGATTCAGTTGCACATGGATTCACCCAACCTGTCCGTGTTGGCAAAACACCATACAGCTGTATAACATTGCTTTGAAGATCATTTTTAGCACCAGACATCAATCTACATTATAATTATTATCATGAAAGAGAAATCAATGGAGCGGCATTGGTAATTAGCACGAGTTGCTACCTAACCTAAGGCTTCCAATTTACGCCAAAGCCTCACGTTGGGCTGCACGGTTTATTTCACTTTACTGCGGGGGTGCAGAATCCCCATTGTCACAAACCACCCCCGCAGAGTTCACGCCTACCGGAGCAGGCCTGTCAGGAAACCAAGAGGTTATCTGGAGTGGTGCCAAGGATGTGAGGCAGTAATAGTGTTCATGATTCAGGTCTACTTTATTCAACTGGCGGAAATGTTTTCTATTTACACTGGAGGTTCCGGGGTTTACAGAGTTTTTGGTTTCTGTTACACACATGCAGGATTTCCCCATAAGGGAGGCCAGATGCACACTATTTCGGGACATTAGTAACTCAGCGTTAAGGACAGTCAGCATTGGTTTATCAGGTATATAAGCCAGTAGGAAAGTACAGTTAGTATAATTGCTACAGACATTTGTGTGCAACATGCAGCTCATTGGTCTGAATTTTAGTTGCGCTCTTTCAGCTCATTTTCTTTCACAGGTTGCTCAAACGAGGGTTAATGCCCTTAACCATGGGTTGAGACATCAATGAAAGACTGGTTAATTCGGTGTGTTTGATATTTGTGTGGTCCACTGCATTATTTGCAACATTAGTGGAATTGCGATATAAGATGGTAAGATAGCTCTGTGGGTTTGTGCACGTGCTGCAGAGATGTCAGAGTATTCTTTGTGTCATTGCTTTTTATTCTTGCATGTTGAATCTGTTGGTTTTTTTTTTTTTAAGTTGCTTAAGTTACCACATTGAGTTAAGCACAGTGCAAACTGTTCGTTTAAAGTGTGTGATATTTAAATGGCATTCGTTATTAGTGATAGAAAGGGCTATACGGCGATCCAGGCAGAAGTCCATAGAAACAATCATTGGCAAGGCAAATAGATCACGCCTATAAGAGAGCTATTGGCTGTGCATCATGGCTGGAAAAGAAAAAGTTCTATGACCCTGTCTGTGTTTACCACGCCATAGCGCTTTTTTTTTCTTTACTTTCAGCTATGTTGCACAGCAGCCGTGCTGCTTTGCAGCATGGTTAAAAAACATTGACAAAGCCAATAGATCTCTGATAGGCGAGACCTGTCGGCTTTGCCAATGGAATGACTTTGTGATTGGGAACCTATTAGCAGAGCAGCCCCTCCAGAGAGGACATTTGAAAAATACCAATTCTTTTAAAGTTTAAACAAATATTTCAGCCCATGGATTTATGCACCTTTCCGACTACCCAAGAGTCAAAATACAAATGTTATTGAGACTCACAGCTGACCTGTGAATCTCTTATTTCTGTCTTTTATTGAAGGCAGATACACGCACACTGCTAATACTCATGACTCCTTGTAGGAAAGTAGGATCTGCTTTCATGGTTACCCCCACTTTTCGATTGGTGTCAGTATGTTTTTGACTAGTCTGACTGGGATCCTGCTAATCAAGACCCCCGTCACTGTGCTTTCTCCATAAATTGACCATGTTAAGTACTGTTGTACATCCACAATTGGCTACTGGTGTACCCTTGTAAGTCCCTAGTATATGGTACTAAGGTACCCAGGGCATAAGTACACCAGAGGTCTCCCATGGGCTGCAGCATGTATTGTGCCACCCATGTGAGAGACCACTTAAACTGTGACTACAGGCCTGAAATTGCAGCCTGTGTGAGTTGGTGCTTGCACCCCTCACGACGGATATTCGTTTTCTTATATCTGAGGTCACTGCACTTAAAACCTATAAGTCATCCCTATGGCAGGCCTTTCGGTCCTGAAGGCAGGATGCTTGGTTATAAGTATGAGGGTGCCCCTGCATGAGCAGGACACCCCTACAAACCCCGGAGTCGATTCTTCAGGCTTTGTAAGTGCTGGAAGCCATTTAATACATATAGTGGACATCAGTCATTAAGAGATGTCTAACTATATAGTGGCTGCACTGAACCCGGTCATATCCCAACACCGATTCCAAGGTTGGAAGTATGATCTCATGTACTGGGGGGGGGCTCCCTTTCAGGGTCTGACAGCAAGCTAGTGCTGCTGCCGACCACAGACACTATTCTGCCCTCCTGCTGCTGAGCCATGCTCGAGCTGGGGGAAGGTAGAACAATAGGCTTCCTGTCACAGGGAGATGTGACCACCTCTCAGACAGGACTTAATGTATTGGGCTGGGGTGGGGGCGCTTGCCAGCACCACCAGAATGTTTTGAAGGGCACATTGGTGCCCTCCTTGCATACTCCAGTTTGAACCAGTTCAGGGAGCCCTTGGCTCCCTTTCTGGTGCAAAACTTGACAAAGGACATGGGAGTGTCCTCCTCTCTGTCCAGCCCCTCCCTTGGGAGGGACCACTGAGTCGTCCAAACCCCCTTCCTAGGGTATTTAAGGGCTTACCTGTGGGTGGGTACTCAGATTCATCGTGGGACAAGACTCAATCCTAAAACCACGTCACTCTTCGATCATCTGGACACTTGGATTTCTCTAGACTTCGCCTTGAACCGAGACTACATCAAGGAGGACTCCTGCTGCCTCTGGTTTCGTTGTTCTGCAATTCTTCTTCGTCATCTGCGTCTGTGCTCCTTCTAATATCTTCAACAGACCTGTGGGCATTAAGGTCACCCAAAGTAATCTCCCTTGTAGTGAAGGAGTCACTCCCCTGCATCTGCAGGCACCGCAACAAAGCTGACCAGTCTGGTGCTCCTGACATTCCACAGACTTCGGAAGGCTCAGCAACACAGGTGGTGGTTCTGCAACTCCCTCGAGGCCTGACTTGTCTTCTCTGCAAGTTTGAGGCCAGTGTCCCTCTTCGGAGCCGCTGGGACTAAACCCCTGTGCACCGTGCTGATTTGCTGTTGCCATGGCTTGTTGGCTCTGCACTCCAGAGGTCTTAAGGCTACAAGAAGCTCTAGCCTCCAGCATCTCTTCCTGCCAAGTACAACATCCTCACTGCAACCTCTTCACCGTGGGCCTTCCTTCGTGGTGAGCTGCTCGAGGTCCTCTTGTGAATCCTCTGACATTGGCCTGTGGGTCCTCCTGAGGGTCTTCTCCTGCTTCAGTGGGCCCCCCTGCTTGCTTGGGGCCTGCTTGACTCTCCTGCTAGTGGTGAGTCCCTTGGACCTTTCTGGTCCCAACGTTGCTCATTCTTCGCTCACCATGCCAGTTGCAGCTGCCAAGGCTTGTTGGTCGGACACCGACCCCCTGGTTCTCGACTTCCGATGTGGGACAGCTTGTGCACTGCTCCTGGTCTTGCTCAGCATCGCCTCGTCCTCACAGCTGCAGCGACAAGGTCAACGTCATCACTTCTGAACCATCAGACATCGGTGGGCATTGTTCTTCCGTGCCTCCTGGTGACCTCCGAGTGGCAAAGACTCTGTCCCCTCTGCTTACAGGTTCTTCATTTCAAGAATCCACCCTTAGATTCCACTGGACTCTTGCACAGTCTTCTCCAGCGGCACCTTTCCTGAAGTCCTCCATTGTGGTCTGCAGCGGTTTCCGACGTCACCGCACCTATGCACCCGGCTTCTCTAGTGTAGGTATCCTAGCTCGTGGGGTATCCATGGGTGGGGTGACTCTCCAACCTTCTTTCTTCCATTGGGTTTCTTCAGGGTCCACTGGGAAGGGTCTTTTTAAAAACTGCAACCGCAACTTTCCCGTTGACTTCTATTGGACACGCGGCTGTGTTTCCACTCTGCACATAGCTTCCGTGGGGTTCCTGGGTACTTACCTTTGGTGGTTCCTTGTGTCCCCAGCTCTTCTGAGTCTCCTGGTCCAAGCCCCAACTTCAGTCATGGTTCGCATTCCACTGTCTTAATATATGGTTTGGCCTCCCCCGGGAGACCACTGTATTTTGTGCTTACTTACCTGATTGCAATTAAAGTATTGTGTATTTTTCTTTATGTCTCCGGGTAGGAAATATACCAATGTGTTAGTGAGTGTTGTGTAATAAATAGTAAATAGATATATTTATATATATACACTGTGTGGTCTTTTTCATTTAACCTACACTATATGATTAAAATGGTAAAACAAGCTGATTAACACTCCTTCAAGATAAGCCTGAAGGCTGCTCTCCACAGCTGCCACTTTGAGAGCTTTCAAAGGTTATCAAAGACCACTGAAACCACCATAAGGGTTGCCTGGATTAGTGCAAGGTGCCTCACTTATATAACTGGACACCATATAGTAAGCCAGCCTCCTACACTCTTCAATCAAGGTTCCGTGCTGGACATAGCACCAAGACTGCCCTACTTGAAGTCTCGGGATACATTAAAGCTAACCTTGATTTAAATTCTCCAGTCATGGAGAGGCTTTTGGATTGCTCCATGGCATTTGACATAGTCTCTAATGCTATTCTTCTTGAGAGACTTGACATTATCGGTGTCAGAGTCCAAGCCCAATGTTGGTTTAAATCCTTCATAAGCGGGTGATCCCAGCCTGTTTTCCTTGCCCCTTTTACCTCTAAGGCTAAACCTTCAGTATGCGGGGTTCCTCAAGGTTCGGCGCTCAGCCCAACACTTTTTATTATTTATTTGGAGCCCCTAGCTAAGTTAACTGAATCTTGGGCAGTGAAAATTATATCCTAAGTGGATGACACTCAACTACTCCTGGCTTTCCAGGAAAACATACCCACCTCCCTTGACTCCCTCAAGCCTTGCCTAAAATCTGTGGTGGACTGGTTGAACAAAGCTGTCTGAAACTTTACTCAGGCAAGACTGGGGTTCTCTTTTCAATACTAAGTCCACCCCTTCACCCAGTCTTTGGTGGCCTCCAGAGTTGGGTGTGCCCCCTGGTCCTGCACCGGTGGTTAGAAACCTTGGTGTGAAATTTTTCTCGGGCTTGACCTTTGAGCCCCAGATTAAGGCTTTATCCTGCTTTTTTTTTCACCCTCAGGTCTCTAAGGAGGATGCTGCGCCACATTTCAATAGAACATCGCAAGACGATCACCGATGCCTTAATAACCTTTAGGTTGGACTACTCTAACAGTCTGTAGTTGGGTCTTCTGGCCTTTTTGATTCAGGGCCTTCAAACCATTCTGAATGCTGCTTCCTAGCTGAATTTGAAGATCTCGCATTGAATCTCGGTGTCGGGTCATTTACGTGCCCTCCATTGGCTTCCGGTCAGTAAGAGAATCCAGTTCAAAGCTCTTATCCTAGCCTTCAGGGCCTACCTTCAAAAGGGTCCTCTTTCTCTTAGGACCCATTTCAAACCATACTCACAGGAGAGTTTCTTGAGATCCACTCTCAAACGTTTCCAAATCTCCCGCACATGTACAATGCTGCTTTTGACATGTTCAATCTTTCGCCATTCATTAGTTCTATCCATGACACACAACATTTATGAGCTTCTCTGGGTGGTTCATGCTTATTCAGCCCTTTATGCTGTGTGCCCTGAAGTTTTATTTACACCCACTCTCCCGTTTTAATAGTTACATGTATCACTGTTTGCCTTTCAGTATAAAGATTTTCATGTTTCCTGCCTCTTAAATGTATTAGTTCATGTAAGTTGGCTTAAAATCTCCTACACTTTCGTATTCTTTATCTTTCCACATTGGGACCAATTTGTGATGTAAGTTGTGGCCTCTCATAAGCTCAAAGGACTAGTAGCCAGTAGTATCACTCATGATGGTACAGTGAGCTACTAACATTTCTTATATTGATGTATTGGATTCCATTAGGGCACTAACCACCATTTATATAGTGACTTTTTTTATCAGTCTGTTCCTCATTTCAGCCAACTCATTACTTTTGGGATAATACAGGGTATACCTGTGGTGGATTACCCATTGATTCTTTATGAATCTGTTAATGTCCCATGAAATAAATTGTACGTTATTGTCTTTTACAAGTTCTTGAGAAACTCCTTCCCTTCTGAAAATTTCCTTTAAAAACTTTATAGTCACTCTAGTATTTACATCAGTCATGATTTTGAGCTCTTGTAGTAAACAGACACCGGGCATACCTCATATTATGAGGTAGGGCATAACATGGGCCCAATAAAAACAATCTGAACCCAATATCCACCACATTTCCTTAGGTGTAACATACCCCACATTTCCTTAGGTGTTCTTGTTGTTGTCATGGGTACTATATGTAAAATGTGCCTCATTTCTTTTTGCTTCCACTCAACACATTTGACTGTTCAGCAGTCCATGTCGAAGTCTGTTCCAGGCCATTACATTATCTCTTAATTTGCTTCTTTGTTAACGTTTTGCCTAGATGATCCTAGATAGGCCAGAGCCAACAGGTTACCCTGTACTGTGTTGGAGCTACCATCCTCTCATTATTATGTTCACTTGTACGCCTAGGTCCTCTTTTTTTTTTCCCCAATAGACTCTTAGTGGGCTTTCAGCGGTTCCACCCAGTTTGACTTTTAGGTATAACTGATACAACAATATTATCCTCCATAAGCCTGTCTTGCCATAAATCCATCAATTTGCTAGTCAAGCCTCCTAAGTTTTCTAAACTTTTTTTCCCAGTTTCATAGCCTACTTATGTAATTGTGAAGCCACTGAGCAAAAAGAATAATGGAAACAGTAAATGTTAACCCTCTCTTCCTACAATTTCAAGAATAATCTCTAATGCCACAGAAAGACTGAAGGAAAATGTTTTTCAGTCAAAAATTGGTACTTTTTGAATCTTTAGCGTTTCTATGCATATTCTGCTCTCCTCTCATATCCCACCCTTGCCCTCTTTTTGTGTCTCATCACCCTTCTAACTCCTCTGCCTCCTCCGTGTGTGTGCCTTCCCCCTTAAGCTGACTTCTTTCAAGTGCTTTCTTCATGCATGTTTCTTATTCCTTAACTTCTTTTAACTAGCCTCTCTCCTAACCCAAGGGCTGCAGTGTAATCTGAGAATCATTTTGAAATAGCTTTAGTTGATTTTCTTTTCTTATGCATAAACGGCCAAAGTTTAAGCAAGTGCTATTATTAAGACAAAGAATATAACTTGTTTGCGCTAAGAATACCATTCAAGATAATTATTTGGACAAACAAAGGAAGAATATACATCAAAATAAATGCACAGTGCTACTCTTCCATTATTTTTTTACAGACCTGTTCATTATTGCAGCCACAGTGTGTCAGCTGTTCTCAGTGTTGCAGTTCTCACTTCTGCTGCTGGCAACGCAAATGGTAGCATGTAAGCAGTATGTAGACGTTGCCTCCCCAGTCCTGTGTATGGCGATTGCTCACCTGAAATTTCTCAATTACAGGCCTCAAAAGTTAACCCATGCATTGAGCAGCACTGGGACATCGCAAATGCTGCTCAAACACTACTACAGCCAGGTCGTCCACTCTGCCCCCCACAACACATGTGGAGGGCAGGGCAGATGTTTTCCATCCTGGGCAGTGGCGATCTCTGCCTACCGGCAGAGGGATAGAAGGGGGCAAAGGTGTAGCAGGAGTTACAAAAACACCCTGCCTGGAGCCAATGAAGCATGCCAAGCTCGGCCACAGAGCAGCACTGAAGGGTTGCGCTTGGACCAGAGGAGGCGCCACCCTGGCAAGGAAAAATAAAGATGTTGCTAATGGGTTAATCAAACACATCCCATTTTCACAGTGAGATGGCACCCTGCATTATACTATAAAGTGAAGTGAATACTGTAACAGGATGTACTAACCTTCTGTGTATAATCCTAGATAAAGCACTCCATTACCTCGCGGTCTAGTCAGCACGATTAAAAAACAGTCAAATAAATAGGACTCACGTGATAACAAAAGTTGCCACTTTATATCTTCCATCTTTCATTTAATGAAAAGCATCTGTCAAAAATCAGTAAACACCTGGCTCACGCAAGAATCTTTCTTTTAGCTTACACTCTGGAGCAGTGCTGGCAGAGTTCCTACTGAACAGATGCATATGCATTACATGTCAAAGTGTACTGCAGAGCAACACGTGGATTCGTTCCAAACATGTTTATTCGCAACACAGCAACCTATTGTATGATCACAGTGTGCTGTTTGCATAGATACAGAAATTACCCGCCTGCTGACCAGGGTTGTATATGCTCCTTGAGTAGAACTATACGTGTAGTAAACCACTAAGATGCCCTCAGGCAGGCTACCCCCTGGCTGCCCAATACACAATTTTTTAAGAAATTCGGAGGAACTTCACGAAGTAATCTTTGGTATCAGAGAACGAGCGTCAAACATTTCCGCAGAGGACTACACACAAGGTATATTTAATTAAGTAAAGCAATGTTTTAAGGAGGAGTCCATATCAAAAGCACACATTTTCTGGCTTAGGACTTAATTTACCTAGTTCGTTCATTCTAGGACTTGTAGTCTTGCTGTAGTTCAGTTTGATCATTTGGATTATCACACCAGAAAACAGTGATTAGTAAATAATGTATAGAATCTGAAAAGTTGTATCCTCTGAATAGGGATTCAGGTGATAAACGATGAGAGTTTGGGGACGGTTGGCACAGAATTCGGGAGCGGGGACACGGGGAGGGGCCGGGGGGTATGAGGTGGTCACACTGGTTGACAGAGTATGCACGGTGACATTGCGTAGCATTAAGAAGGGGTTCATGCATGCAGGGCTTCATGTAATTTAGATGGGGGCATGCAGTATTCAGGCTGGTATCACGCAGTATTCATGAGAGCATTGCATTGTATTTAGAGGGATTCACAATATTCAAGGGATTTACATAGTTTTTGGTGGGAATTTACATAGCACTGGGGGGGGTTGACACAATATTTAGGAGCAGTCGCGTCTTTCTCCTATATTATATTCCCCAATTAGTGCTCCTCCCTTCTCATTCGCAGCCTTCCTCGTGTGGTCCTCCCCCTCCCTCGTCAACATCCTCTATCTTTCCACCTCTCTGCTTACCTGGAGTTGTTTTCCTTCTTCCATCGGTCTCCTGAAGTGGAGCTCTTGAAGTCCATTGTCGCGTTGGTAACACTCAGTCACTCTGTATCTCTAGTACAGTGACGAGACAGTGACAGTATGACTCAACAACAAATCCTGACTCTAGACACTCTGAGTCCACTACCGTCCGTGCCGAGAGACTGTGTGGCGCGTGACAGCTTTTTTTTAAAGAGTGCCGTAGGGGCAGGCCAAAAATTATCGCCAGGGCTGTCATTGTTAACGCTTTCACGTGCTACAAGATTGACGGCCCTGTGACCCACTGACTGTGCACCCACGGCACCACTACACTACGGTGGCTGGCAAAACTTGCAGCAGGTGTGCTTGCAGTTATACACACACGTGCAGCTGGCTTCAGCAGCAGCCTGTGTGTATAGTAACTTCAGTGAGTGACTAGTGTCCAATCCTCCAATCATACCCCAGCTATGCAGTACGCTTCAGGCTCATTCGCAAAATCGCCACTGACCTTTATCCATTCGTGCGGAGCCACTGACAACACAATTCTTCATTATCATGTGAAAGATAACTATATATTACATTAAACCAAGACTATGCGCAAGTTTAGCAAAACGAAAACAATATTGATTGAATATCAGTGACAATGAAATACATGTCCGTGCAAAATACAAACAATAATCATCTTATAACAAATTATATCTATTAATAGTTTAAATATTCTTCAGCATCAAGCAAGAACAAACACGCAAGACAGAACAATCACGCCTTATTTTATATTCGAACAAAATGATATACTAATCATGTCGAAGTTGGCAAAATATCAACAAATCAGTTCAAATCGCAGTATATATTTGATCATTATATTGAAGCGGAAAGTAAATGGTATGGTGATTAAAAACAGATATAGGGCCCAATTAACAGAACTAATCTGAGACAAAATCCTAAACTTACTACTTTTGGTATTCACAGAAGGCATTTAGTAGTAGTAAAGTTAGGATTTTGTCTTAAGTCTGTCTTAAGTCTGTCTTAAGTCTGTCTTAAGTCTGTCTTAAGTCTGTCTTAAGTCTGTCTTAAGTCTGTCTTAAGTCTGTCTTAAGTCTGTCTTAAGTCTGTCTTAAGTCTGTCTTAAGTCTGTCTTAAGTCTGTCTTAAGTCTGTCTTAAGTCTGTCTTAAGTCTGTCTTAAGTCTGTCTTAAGTCTGTCTTAAGTCTGTCTTAAGACAAACTTAAGACAAACTTAAGACAAAATCCTAACTTTACTACTACTAAATGCCTTCTGTGAATACCAAAAGTAGTAAGTTTAGGATTTTGTCTCAGATTAGTTCTGTGAATCGGGCCCATAGAGAACAGAGTAAATGCTCCGCAGTGGGCATGACCACAAATTCAAACACTATAGGGTGCTAAAAATGTATATTCAAGCAATATGAACTAATGTTGCCCAAGTGGGCAAAATATCAATAACTCAATTTAAAGTGCGGTACGTATTTGATTATCCTATTCAGAATTGTTACTGAGACATCTTGAGTCTAGGTACATTGTACTTTTAGAAACTAAAGTACCTAGTGGGCTAAATATCGAGGTTTGATTAGTTTATAGTTCTGTTCAAATATCAGTTTTTTGCGCCTTTTAGTGTTTGAATTATTAATTTTGCCCACGAGAGTGATTGTTCTGTGCTGCATATTTGTTCATTATTGATGATGAAGAATACTTAAAATATAAAGCGATATGATTTGTTATAAGACGATTACAGTTTCTCCTCTGCACAGACCTGTATTTCATTGTCCAAGATATTTATTCAATAGTCCTGGTTTAATATAATATGTACTTATTCTGAACTATCTGAATTTTGAGGCTATGAAGACTGATAGCATTTGCAAAAATGTGATTCTATCATGGTTTAGAAACTATTTGAAGATGGCTGCGCTCTCTTATTGTACACTCAGGAGTTGCACAGACTAGGGAGTGTCCACCGTAGAAACACAATCCTCCCCTGTAAGGAAGACTTCCTTATCTGCTCGTTGACAACGGAACACGAAAGGCAAGGACCATAATTCATGAATATAGCTACTCCCCTGAGGAATGTTACACAGCCTTATGGAATGTTCATTTGGACAAGTGCAGCACGCAAGAAAGAGAGAGAAAACATCTCAAAAGGAGTTTTACTAATGTCAAGTGCTGCTGAATAAATCATCACTTGGGTCATTTTCATGCACACGTACCACTCAGAGTGCAGAATTGTTAGCGGCAGGCATACTTGTCCAAGAAATAAGGCCTTCCCCAGTTGACACATTGAATAACAAATTATAGTCTCCCTTGCAAAAAACAATGTTCATTCCAGCAGCATATTCAGAAACTGCATGAGTGCGGTGATGCAGCGGATACAATAAAAACTATTTTCCTCCTAGGTCACTTATCGGTCATCCAGGGGCGACTTATATTTTCTCACATCCACATGACGATGGGGCCCATAACATCGCCTATCTCACACACTCACACACACCTGGATTTCCTCTACACCTTTACGAAATTCTATACTCCTAGGAGAAAAAGGAAAAACTAAATGAAAATCATCATGATGTACCGCTGGAAGGAGCCGGGATACCTTATTACCTTAACCTATCGCTTTCTTAGTTATTTCTTAAGATATTCCTGCTCATTGTTTTGTCGATGGATCTTCTAGTAAGAAATCAGTTCATAGTGATTAAGACCAGCTAAATCACAATAACCAATTACCAGTTTCACAATCATTTAGTAAAATAACCACTGAGTCGTTTGATTTAAGAATCTTAAATTTTTTATAATTTTAAAGGCATGGAAAAGAATTTAGACTTTTTATTCAATCATTCATTATTAATTCAAATATTTATTAAGCAAAATCAATTTTATTGCAGAAAGGAAATTTTGTCATGAAGCAAAACCCTAATTACCTGCCTATCTTCCTAATTTAGCCTAATGATTTCTAACCTAAGTTTAAGATTTAAAAATAACCTGATTCTCATACTCAACTGGAAAAATAAGACAGCAACAGAAACTTCAGCTCGTCAGCATCAGCTACCGTAACCCGTCTCATCTAACAGTCTTTCAGCATCCCCGCTCAGTAAAATGGATCGATCTGGAACACCAAGCACTGGAAGCCACCAACTCCAACACCAACTAACCCTTCCCACTAAGAGTAGGCCCTCTTATACCCTAATTCTAACTTTGCTAACTAAAATGTTGGACTTTCAACATTCCACAAACTCCACCCTCTTTTGCCAAAAGAATATCAAGGGCAAGCCGATTTTGCATCACCATAGCTCTCATGGCAACCATTTCGGTATTTACCATCAAGAACCCTCCCGCAGTATCTGTAGACAAACGATCTACTACTGTGGATAACTTCCGAATTTTAAATGCATTCAAAGATATTCCCACTGCTGGTATTAATGCTCCAAAAATATCACCTACAATTTCTGAAAAACTCTCCCTCTTTCTACGTGTAAAGCTATTAATCATCTTGTATGTTCCTTTTTCTTCTCTGTCCATATGAAACATTTTTGGAAAGACCAGGCCTACATAACAAGTTCCATACCAATGGTCCGGTAACCTGTAATAAGCTCTATTCCCACAAATATAATAGATACCTGGAAATATTGGATCTTTTCCACCTTTGAATCCCCAACCTCCCAAAATTTGATAATTGTCATGGCAGATACTGGAACGTACAAAATAATTGACATAGACTGTCTTATTTCTCCTAATACACAACTTTCCTGTTTGCGGCCAATCTAATGTCATTGCTGCATTTATCTTTTTCCCTTCATGATTTTCTTCCTCAAACGTCCATAGATGTGTTCCTTTCTCTTTTATTGCTTCTCTTTGAAATGTCATTCTCCTTTCTTCAACCATTTCTAAAAATACCTTATCTTCTTTCTTTAACTCACAGGTAAGGTTGTTTTTTGCTATTTCTTCTAATGTTAAAATTCTATGCTCTAAAAAGAATTCTCCTAAAACCTTTGCTTGTTTTACTTTGTTAAGTTCTGGAACTACAGGAACATTTGCAAAAATCTTATCTATATCAGTGTAATAAAACTCTAATCTACCTGTTTTATAAAATAAACTTGCTATGACACTACATGTTATTCCATAAGTTAGAGGTAGGTGATAAGTCACACCTTCTGACACTGATGCAGGCAACTGCATACAAACATAACAATCTCTCACATCCATTGTCTCTACATATTCGTACAACAATTTTGTAAAAACATTTTTAGAAAAGTCTGTTACTGACTTATCCTTATGTAATTCTGCACTACTTCTTAAAATAACTGGTTCTTTAATATTAGTTTCTTTTTCTGGTTTAGTATCATTCTTTGCTATTACAGCTATACTAATAGGAATTGTGATTGCTAAAACTATCCATACTGTCATTAATAATCCTGTACAAAAGCAGCACATTTTATACCATCTTTTTACAAACTCACATTTATCTCTTCTATCTCTAGTATTCTCCATTTTGCTTTTATCTTTTGTTAAATCTCAGAAAATTGTGTCACTACACCTCAGAAATGACTTAGATGCCACTCTGCTTTCAAAAAGTCTTTGCTTGGTACTTTCTTTTAATTCTTTTCAGAATTCTTTCGTTGTCACATCCGGTGATTTGTCATATCCAGTAAAATTGTCACATCCGGCAGAAGCACTTTAAGTCTTCACTTCAGGTTTGTTGCATCTCACCTTTACCCATTCGGTTTCTTAGTCTCGGGTTCTCGTGAGTGTTTCCTTCTTCTTTGTAATCAGTTAGAGCGATGTACAACCACTCAGGTGACTTGTATTTCGAATTCACTTTCTTTGTTCTTTTCCAATCGTTTTCCACTTGGCTTTTCTTGTTCCTTTTGACTTATTTCATTCACCTGTTCAGCACTTTTTTCTCCTGTTCTGATTATTCTGTATCTCAATTTTCTTATATAGTTGCTGGGCCAATTGTCTCCTTTTCTTGGCCTTTTGGCTTCACCTTCTTTTTCTCCTCTTTCTGATTTCCAGTTTCTTTTTCTTGATTCAGTTCTTGTTTTCTCTTCTTCTCCGCTTTCTTCAGATTGTTTCAATTTTTTCACAATTGTCTCTTATTTTGAAACTTATGATCTCATCTTCTTTTACTGGTGGATCTGTCTTCTCCTTCTTGTGTTCCCTTATTACTGTCCCTCCTCGAAGTGCTTCCGAATTGGTATTTATCTCACTCTCTGCTTCTAATTTTCCCTGTTCTTTTATTCCACTATCTGTCCCTATTGCTCCTCGGGGTTCTTCTCGATTTTCTAACCTTTTATTTGTCTCTTTCCCTACTTTGTCTATTAATATTACTTTTGAAGGATTTCCACCATAACTTGTACTTGGTTGCTCATTTAGATCATTTTCTTGTTCATTCTCTTCTCTAATTGGTTTAAATCCCCAAGTTCTCCTTCGAAATTCTTCACAGTTTTCAACTGAATCATCAGATCCTGAACTCGTGTCAGATATTTCCAGATGTTGACTTACAGGTCGATCTTCAAGTTCTGGAATTTCTGTAATTTTTCCTCTTCTTCCTCTTTAGAGGTGCTTGCAGTTGGGGTTTCCAGATGTCGACTTTCAGGTCGATCTTCAAGTTCATTCATTATTAATTCAAATATTTATTAAGCAAAATCAATTTTATTGCAGAAAGGAAATTTTGTCATGAAGCAAAACCCTAATTACCTGCCTATCTTCCTAATTTAGCCTAATGATTTCTAACCTAAGTTTAAGATTTAAAAATAACCTGATTCTCATACTCAACTGGAAAAATAAGACAGCAACAGAAACTTCAACTCGTCAGCATCAGCTACCGCAACCCGTCTCATCTAACAGTCTTTCAGCATCTCCCGCTCAGTAAAATGGATCGATCTGGAACACCAAGCACTGGAAGCCACCAACTCCAACACCAACTAACCCTTCCCACTAAGAGTAGGCCCTCTTATACCCTAATTCTAACTTTGCTAACTAAATTGTTGCAACATTAATAACGCGCTTTTCTTTCATTGGTCCACTCATTTCATCTATTCATTCTTAATCAAGTTCTCCCGGATCCAGCTTGTTCTTTTGGAATGTATATGTTCATTTCCTTTCTCACAGTTCAAGACATGTTTCCATCCGCTTCGATCAGTACATTTGTAACTTCTTTCGATACATTCGAGAACTCTGCAGGCATTGTCCTTTCTCTTAAAACGGTTTCCCACGATTCTCTGCTGATCACCTCGGCACACTATCAGTTCAATTAGGTCACATCAGCCTTGACCATTCTTGCATCCTAGCCTCTCAGCACCATCACGTGGTTAGTCTTTCTCCAACTTTTTCTCCCTTGTCACGCGTTTTCTCAGCGCATGCGTACTCTAATAACCGGCAGCCATTTTATATCGCCACTCGATTAGATTTAGAAGCACTATTTAGAAATAAACAAAACATAATTAAAATAGAGAAACATAGCCTTTTCGTTTCCCTCCCGTCATCTACGTACCCCAATTAGTTATTACCTAGCAGAAAGCAACATTTAAGCTGTTCCTTACTTACCATCACTATTGTTTTTGCAACGTCACGTTTATATTCTATGAAGCACAAATCATGCATTTATTATTTATTTAGTACGCAATTATTTTATGTTATAATTAGACACACAGACATTCGTTAATAGATTATTCAGCATATATACTTGTGTGTTACCCTTCCCTCACGTACATTGTTGATTAATACATTTAAACGAACATTTTTATTAATTATTTATAAAATTTGTTAGGGTTTAAAAATTTTTATTTTCTCTGCTCCATCAGCGGTAAGCAAGTGGATGGACTGTAATTGCCTAAAACTAAACTCTACAAAAACAGAGGTCATCTTGTTTGGCAATAACCCGTCTTTTTAGTCTCCAGACTGGTGGCCTTCTGAGTTATTTTCTATCCCCACACCTGCCTTGAAAGTCAAAAACCTGGGGGTGATGATAGATAGGGACTTGAAATACAAAGACCAAGTAAGTAAGGTTACCTCAACCTCCTTTCATGCTCACAGAGTGATTAAGAAAACTGAAATTTTTTTGCCCTTCGATCTTTTAAAAAACAGTAGTCATTGCATTCGTGTTGGCACGACTTGACTACTGTAATAGCCTGTATCTAGATCTGCGCAAGAGTTGCTAAAGAAATTACAAACTCTCCAGAACGCCTCTGCACAGTTCCTCTTTAAGATTCCAAAATTTCAAATGGCTAAAACACCCATTAGGCAACTTCACTGGCTCCCAGTCAGGGAGCGCATCCCTTTCAAAACATTGTGCCTGGCCTATAAGACCAGGCACAATCCTACTTTAAAACAAGCATTGGCATAGCCAATAGGTCTCGCCTTTGGGACCTTATAAGTATTTAGTTATGCAGCACAATTTCCTTGGTGCAACAACATCAACAGTTGCATGGCTAAACACTTATAAGGTCCCAAAGGCGAGACCTATTGGCTATGCCAATGCTTGTTGTAATAGAAACTACTTAGACCTCTTTTCAAGTCCTAATGTAATGCTGATTTGGGTGCAAACACGAGATTACGACCGAAACAGGATAAGACATTATATGGAAAAGTTAGAAAAAAGTTAACCAACAGTAATTTTTCCTGTTAAATGCCACCAGGAAACACATTGACAAAATATGAACAGGAAAGAGGCAAAACTCTGAATCCGCAATTTATGACTCAGTCTGAAGAGTAAGACGTAGAGTTTTGAGGCAATCATTCACCTTTGAAATAAAACATTCTCTGTTACTGCTATTAAGTGGTGTGGTATTACTGCATCAAAGATTGGTGCACTCTGAACCAGGCCTTGTAGCAGCACCAGCGGGTGAACTTTGAAAATGGTGTGGCATAAATAAATTCCCAGAATTAGACTGTGTAAACATGCAACAACAACTTGCTTTTAGAGGATCCGCCGGTGCTCTCCCCTTTGTGAAAATGTAGAATTGAAATCTAGGTCAGTGGGTGCATTTTATAGTGCCTTTTTCCCATAAATTGGACATAAAAATAGATTCTGAAGGGGCACTATTAATATTTTTCAATACCTTTGCGGAGCCCACGATACATCATAGATGCCTATTTTATAACCCAAAGAATGTGCACTATTTGTCATGGGTTAGTCTCATTAGGCATGGCTGAGCTCATTCCCCGGCCAGAAACATATGATGTGCACCTAGGGTAACTCATATACACATGTACAGTCTCACACATTGACACAAACACACAAATCCAACACTTGCCTCCTTAAGGTACAATTTCCAACATTTCTGGAGGTGGTGCTGTTTTTGTTCTCTTGTACTTTTCACCAAGTTGCAATTGTGGACAAGTTAGACACAAAGATGTTCTCTTCTGCTAACTAAAAATACTTTTATGCGTGGTAACAGCATGCATCATAAAGGCTAATGCGTGGTAAAATCTGCTTGTTGGAAGTACTCCGCGTTGTGAAAGTAATTTAGCGCAAAAATATATACAGCAAAACAGCCCACAAAAGACAGATTTGACAAATATGTAAAAAGGTGCAAAATAGGACGTTCTTCAAAATCAGCACAGACAAAAATAAAAACACCCCCTGTGCAGTTAAATATTCTGGCCCCTGAGTTTAATCTTTCACATTTTAAAAGTAAAGAAAATGCATTGAGTTAATTCTTTATATAGTAAACACAACAAAACTAGAAGAAACTCAGTTCAATCCATGTCCTGCCCTCATGCAATAATCAGAAGCAAACCTTGTCGGCAACAATTAACTTCTAAACAAACCGCAAACACGGCACTCAAAATGTTGCTCCATGTTTCTCACCAGGGATCCCAACTACGACCAAGAGCATTAACAATCAGTAAATTTGTTACCTATCGGTGCTCTTCTATGCTATACCGTTAAAAAGCAAAACCACAATAATAAAATATGCTAATATGTATGAAACTATACATAATCTAGCAAATACAATGTAGATCTATAAATTCCAGAATACAGCAGTGTAATCAATCATTATAGTTGCTCTGCAGCGCCAGGATACCCTTCGATGTTGAACAAGCGCTTTACAAAAAAAAACAAAAGTGAAGTACAGCTATGGAAAGCAAGAGGAAAGCCGGATGGCGTCTCATCGCGCGCTGTAAGGGTGCCGCGAGGAAAGCCAGATGGCGACTGTGCGCGTGCCCGCGCGCGTAACCGCAAGCTTGAGGCCAGCAAAAGCGTGTGGTCGGACTTTTAAAAGCCCACTTACTAAATGTCTCGGCCAGGGCAGCGCATGCGCTGGTTCAGGCGAGACCTAAAAAATCTCAGATGGTATATTCCTGGCAGAACTCTGCATTCCAGTTCCGCAAGGTAACTAGTGGTCACAGCTTACAAATGCTCCTCCTAGGGCGGAAGCTTTTTCAGATCTACGGCTCTACACTGGAACAGTCTTTCTTATGAACTGAAAATAACATCACTTTCCGCTTTTAGAAAACTTCTAAAAACATGGCTTTTCAATCAACCAAATTAGGATGATGAAATCGGAGTTAAACCTTCCTTGATGTCACATCGCGTCAGGATGCCTCCAGGCATTAGTTCCTTGATAAGATCTTTCATTCATTCATTCATTCATTCATTTGGAATATGTAGGTATAACACAACACCCTGTTATGGTATCCACTAAAACACAATAATCATAAACTACTCCGCATAATGGGACATTGTCACTCTAAACTCTACAACCCCACAGTCGAATTGTGTTGATGTGAATCACTGACAGAATATCGACGTCAAAAATATCGACGTCAAAAATATCGGAGCCCAAATATCAATGTCAAGAATATCGAAGTCCTATCTACATTATGGTAAGTACAAAAATATCGAAAAAAAATATCGTTGTCAAAAATATAGTTGTTAAAAATATCAGGTTTTTTTAATGTTAAAAAATAATGTAAAATAAAGTAAATGATACATTGATACATATATTTAAAATAAACATAGTTAAAAATGTTTAAAATTATAAGTAATACATATAATGTAAAAAAAAAATTAAACATATGCATATAAAATATAATATATATACTTAATATTTACAATTAATTATTGTAATAACTTATAAATTGTTAAAAAACATTTTATAAATTATAAATACATACATACACATACAACAATAATATGAATAAAAATATATATAACAAATTTAAAAAAAATTGTTAAATACATTATACACTACATTAACTAAAACAGTAAATATTGGATAGCGTAGGGGTAAAAATTACTATTCCCACTCCAGAGAGTGCAAAAATAGGGAAAGTGTTGGGTAGCGAAGGGGTAAAAATTACTATTCCAACTCCAGAGAGTGCAACAGTAGGGAAAGTGTTGGATAGCGTAGAGGTTAAAATTACTATTCCAACTCCAGAGAGTGCAACAGTAGGGAAAGTGTTGGATAGCGTAGAGGTTAAAATTACTATTCCAACTCCAGAGAGTGCAACAGGAGGGAAAGTGTTGGATAGCGTAGAGGTTAAAATTACTATTCCAACTCCAGAGAGTGCAACAGTAGGGAAAGTGTTAGATAGCGTAGGGATTAAAATTACTATTCCAACTCCAGAGAGTGCAACAGTAGGGAAAGTGTTGGATAGCGTAGAGGTTAAAATTACTATTCCAACTCCAGAGAGTGCAACAGTAGGGAAAGTGCTGGATAGTGTAGATGTTAAAATTACTATTCCAACTCCAGAGAGTGCAACAGTAGGGAAAGTGTTGGATAGCGTAGGGGTAAAAATAACTTACTAATAATTAAAATATTTTTTTTAAAATAAATAATTTAATTATTAAATAACAATAAATTAATTAACAATACCAATAAATAAGTACGTAAAAATTATTACCAATTAATAATTAACAATTAAATAGATGATAAATACAATTAAATAATAATTATTAACAATTAATTATCAAATAATAATAACATAAAAAATAATTAATTTTCAATACCAAAAATCAAAAATTATAAATTTTTTAGCAATTGATAATTAACAATACATTATTGATAAATACCAATAAGTAATAATTCATGACAATTAATTACCAATTGTTAATTAATGAACAAATTAATTTCCCAAAAATAAAAATATCTATTAAAATGTTATTACCAATTAATAATTAACAATAAATTAATTATCAATACTCAACAATAAAATAAATAATCACTTAATTACAATTAAATTACTTCCCACCCTATTGTCCTATAAAATCACAACACACTTCAACAATAAATGAATACACTTAATATAATTACCAAATAATCAATTAATAAAAATTAATTACCAATGAATAAAAATTAATTACCAATGAATAAAAATTAATTACCAATTAATAATTATTTAGCATAAAATTATTTATCAATACCAATAAATAAAAATAAATAATTACTTAATTACAATTAAATTACTTCCCACCATATTGCCCTATAAACCCACAACCCGCTACAGAACTAAAACGCAAAATTTACTTAAAAATAATTACTAATTCCTAAAAAATTTAAATTAATTTAATATAATTAAATTACTTCCCACCCTATTCCCCTATAAACCCACAACCCGCTACGGTACTAAAACACATAATTTACTTTAAAAAAAATTACTAACTTCTAAAAATGTTATACATATATTCTAAAACTAGTACAATAAGTAACAAAAAATATAAATACAAACATATAAAATACATAATAAAATACATAACACAAATATAAATATCGATATTAGTAACATCAATATTTTTGCTATCGATATTACTAACTTCGATATTAACAAACGATATTTCTTACCTTGAGGTCGATATTCTGGTTGTCGATATTCTTGACTTCGATATTGTGTCCCTACGATATTTCAAACTCGATATTATTGTAGGTCGAAATTAAAAACTCGATATTTAGACTGTTTACCGTTGGAATATCTTCTTATTTCCAGAACAAGATGAAAAATAAGCAATTCCATCCAGCAACTCAAAGCTGACAGTGATTCAAGTGTGTAATGCTTGCCCTGCTACTCTTTCAAGTCGGCATCCTTACAGGAGATTGCACACATCTCAGGAAATCTAAATTTCACCTTTTGCTCAATGTTTCCATCCTTGGGTTATCTACTGAAACAATCTCCAGTCCTTTTTGCTTCAGTGATTACTTCAATGTCTTTGTGTCCGGAGAGGCAGATATCACTCACATCAGTTTAAAATAAACTACCATTCACTTTCTAATAATAAACCTTAGATAGACCCTGCGTAGCTGAGAACCTACAGCCCTGCTCTTCAGCTCATGCTTAGCAGTAAGATTATGGAGAGGATAACAATAGTACAGCTGCTGTTGTGTTCTTAAAACATATTCTTGCTGGACTGGGGCCACTCTGGGATAGAGTAATGTTCATGGGAATAAAATGTATATCTCCACTCCCAATTTGGATTGAATCAATTCGATCAGTGCACCATGTTTGAGTAATTTGTAATGTATCAAGGGGGAATTGTCCATGTAAACCTTGGCAAATTTCTTGGCATGGTAGGCATATTATGTGGCAAATTATTGTGTGAGTTTTCTGGACCAATTGACCAGTCTAATTCTGGCCTGAAGTGGAACATCCACTAGTGCAATGATGAGCATAATCTAGGGCACAGTGATATGTATAGTCCCTGGCACCATGATGAGCTAATTCTGTGGCACAGTGATAGTATATTCCATGACATAGTTGGGTATTTTCTGTTATACCATTTCCTGCATTTCTTTCAACAGTGTTGTAAATATTCTGTCACGGTGCACTGTGAAAAAGATAGGCATATAATAGTATACCATCTGATCCATTTCTGATGGGTCATGTAACACATTACACAGTATTCCTGATTGGTATCCTACTCATGGAGTAGTATAACCTGGGGATCCTTTTCTGTTTTATCATTAACTCAGCTGTGGCTTCTGGCACATTTTGTCACATTGGTGGTTAGAATGTTAACATCATCACTTCAATTTTCACAAATTGAAGATCAGCTCAATGAGATTTTTGCACTGTTCTATAGTAGTGGTGCAATGAAAAGGGATGACACTTGCTTCCACCAACAATTTGGATAATGCCTCAAACCTTCACTTCACAACAGACTAACCCAAGGCCTAGCTCCATTCTTGATATAAATTAATCTATCCACTGGAAGAGTGTATACGGGACCTAGACTCCTTGGTAATTTTGTTTACATAAATGACTCTGTACTTTAACACCGATGACATATTTATTAGATTGTTTGGTTTCATTTCAGAAATATGTGTCACTGAGTGACGAACCTCATTTCTATGTTAGTACAAAGGTGATGGAAATCCAGACCACCGTTCATCGCAGCTTCCAAAACATTGTCCGTGGTGTGAATTTCACGAGGTTTTACCTACCAGATGCAGTAGACAAGCAAATCACTGATAGGACTGGATCAGGCAGCATGTGCTATATCAGCCAGATCATCAATTTCAGGAGGAGCCCATACTTCCCAAGGAAAACTCATGTCCAGGTACAAGATTTTTAAAAAAAGCTGGAGATCTCATTATGTTCAAGTCTTAGCAGTATGATTTTACTATTCATGAGCCCACAAACCCACCTTTCAGAGATAACATGTTGTGTCATTTCCTAAGACATGGATATATGACATTCTGAACATATCACTTTTATAGATGTGACAAACTGTAATATAAACTCAGTGCATGGTAGGCTTTGATTGTATGTATATTTAAGTCAGTTTAGATAATGGCCTTTGCATGCTCCCTACATGAAATAAAAATTATTTTAAATTTTTGAACTTGGTGCACCACCCATCAAATGGTAAACCCCAATCCGGTGTACAGGATAACAATAATGAAAATGTATGCAGCAAATTTACATTTGTAAAATTTGATTAGAGAGTTTTAAAGGAGATTATGATGGATCTGCAGCTCCATGGACTTATGCATCCACTTCAGGGATCAGCTTTTAGCCTCATGGTAGCGGATTCCTATGCTCTGTAGATCTATTGAGCATTTTATCACTGCAAAGTTGATCAAATGCGTACCATTGAGTTGGGTAACAATATCAATAGTGCCACGTGATCCTTTGCAGGTAAATCTGTGATCTACAAAAGTGGGTCTTAAGTTTATTTTCATATTTGTTGGTCTTTTTGAATACCTAAATAAGTGTTAATGAGTGGACCTATGAGCCCAGTCTTACAAAACCTGAATACTACCCCCTTTTCTTCATCGAAAAAGTAGGAGAGACAAAGGCATAAATCCATATCCTTTTTGGTAGCATATCTTTTTGTGCTTTCTTTTATGCTCATCATGGCTCATGTTAGTTTATGGAGCTCAAAAAGGCATGTTTACGGTAAAAAATGTAGTTGTTGCTCAACTGATACTAGTGTTATTCTGATCATGGAATAACTAGAACATAAATAATCTGTTTATGAATGTTATTTTTCCAAAGATTGTGGGAGACATGGTGGATCTCAGTTTCTATAACTGCACCAGCAGAAGGAAGATTAATGTGCGTGGTCTTAGGTCACCAATAAAGATAGACTTTGAAGTGAAGAACCACAACGTAAGTACACAAGTGTCCTATTACATTGGAATGACAACCTTGCACAATTGATGGCTCACAAGTGTAACAATGTGGGCTCAGAAACACACATCAATGAAAAATATGTCAAAAGCAAGTCCTTAGTTTGTGACTGCGAGGTTGATTCCGTCTGTTGAATACTTAAGTGAAGAATTTTGTTAGTGGTCTTTTATTTATTTTACAGACAACAAACCCGAACTATACCTCGTATTCACTGATTCGTGATAAAGTGAACTTTCACCACTTTGCTGCATTGCCAGAGAACAAGCAGGAGGCTTTGCAAATAACGGTGGAGTTTTCAAAGCCTCATACCAAGGCATTCCCTATAATGCTGCTTGCTCGGTAAGACTCATTCCTTGCAAATGTTACATAATTTTGTTCAAAATGATGCACTTTGATATTGCTTGTAGAGAATGCCACAATAGGCAAATACATTTAATCTATCATGGCCTATGTGTATGTGCAGAGGAATTAAAGCAATTGTCTTTCCACAAATTAGCTTAACTTACGTAATACATATTTTGCTGATAGAGTGTAAATATTGCTATTCAATCTTTAATGGTTTTTCAATTTCAAATATAAAGGTACATAACTAATTATGTAATAGTATGGCTCTAAAGGGCCAACAGGTCACCAGAAAGCTGATTTAGGGGTGCTATTTCTGTGAAAACAGATACTATCCATATGTGATTGTCAACACACAACCTGTTCTGACCGCGAACAACTTATATTTTTTTACTACAGTTAATAATTGTTTAAGCTAGATATGGATGTTTCATCTTTGGCTCTTAGTAGCTTTGCTATAATTATAACTACATCAAATAATGCTTTATCATAATGTATAAACAATGGTCTATCCCTGCTCTCCTTCCCTCCTTCCCCTATTTTGGTATGAGTCACTGTTCAGTTAAGAATGTTGGAGCTTGAATGGTTTACCTTAGATGCGTGTTGCCTGAGGTGGAGAGCCTTGAAGATGAAATAAAGCTTACAGTAAAGTTGAAGGCTGTGAGTAATTATTTTGCTGGTCATGATATTTTGCTGGGGAGGGGACAGCATTTTTATCTTCACCCCTCGCTGTTACCCTCTGCATCATATCTACTATACTTCAAAATCTACCTTTAAAAGAAACTATCACAGAAAAGTAGTACTGCACCTGCATGAAGAAAAGTGTCATTTTACGCAACCTTTTTACAACAACACTGAACAGATAAAATCTTCCAGCTACTCAACTCAGGATTTCTGTGGTCGAAGAAATAGCAAAGTTCCAGTGAGATGTCTGGGAGCCGGTATGTAGGAGAACACACGCCTCTCTGTGGGACTCCGCACACAGTCAACGCCCCTACGGTTTCTTTGTAGAGGTCAACAGGTGACACCATCCTCAATAGTGCCTTACTGGAGAAAATTAATCTTCAAACTCCGCCTCCTCAGTGCACGATGGAGGTGAACTTTGAAGAATTTTAGCTGATTGTGATGGAATTATCAGCACTCCAGATAGCTGGAACAACATAGAAATGCAACTACATATGTAGGTAAAACAATTTTTCAGAATTTTGAAATACAGTTCTGCTCTACAGACTTCAGCTTTGACACAGACACCTTCCACAACAGAGCGTAATTCTTACTTGGAAAGGTATATTTGTGGATGGGACAAAAGACTGAACAAGAGAATAACACATTTATCTCTAAATGGTGAAACGCACACCTTAAAATATTAGCATGTGATGATGACTGAGCTGGTGACACACACACCAATTGAGAAAACTGCATCTCCACACTAAAGAGTGACAATTAATCCTTTGCTTCCAATCTTTATATATAAATGTTTTGCTGTTTCAAATACTATGTAATGAATGCACTCTAACAATTGTATTATTTATAAGTAAGGAAAGGAATTAAGCAGTATGCACATAAATGTATACATCTACCATGTACTTATTTTACTGTGATACAACTCCGCATGGCAGTAGCTAACATGGACTAACTGCCACCAAATGATGTAGGTTAATCTTGTCTACCCTGGAAGGAATGGGTTAAGTTGTTTGAGTCATATATGATTGCAAAGAGGGGAGAGAGTTTCAGTCCTGTAAGGTCGCAACACATTATTTTACATAAAATAGGGATCCAAGGGAGAAAAATTTATGAAACTTTACCTGAACTTACTGAGTCACTAGAAGTTGTAGAAGGAGTGGAGATGTATAAAAGGTAATCCTTCTGAAACCTGACTTACAATTTGGGGCAAATTAATATTGTATTAGAACAACACAAATTCTTTAGCAGAATGCGAGGCAAACATGAGTGTGTGACCAAATATGTTGATGTATTGCGAGGGCAATTGAAACTGTATGATATTAACTCTCTTATCAAGGATCAATTGGTCACGTGCACTAATAATCCTCGTATTGAAGAGAAATTGTTGTCTAAAAATCCACCCTCAAAAGATGCAATGGAAGCACCTGATATTGCACCTAGTGGATACAATAGAGACCCTATTTGCCCAGAGCAGTGGTCTTCAAACCTTTTTGTGCCATGCTCCCCTCCCCCAGTAAAAAAACAATTCAGGCCATCTCCGAATTTTTCACAATTCTATTCAATTGGCAAAGTTTAAATATTTCTAGAATTATTTTAAACATTCAGATAAGTTCTGTTGCTGTTTTAAAAATGCATGATTGCCAAACATAATGTTCTGGTCAGGCAGGCCTTACTAATGTGCCCAAATATCCCAGTGTAAATATTAGAAGTGGGGGTTTTGAAGAATATCTGGAGTCCCTTCCCTTATGACGCATACTCCCAGCTAGGATATAAATGACAAAACATGTTAGTGGTGGGCCATTACAGAGTGGCTTACTACAGCTAATTTTTTTCAGCTTAAACCAATGCACTGCTATCAGCATAAAGCTTCTTTTGGCCAGAATCTGGTGCCCCCCCCCCTGGGGATCACTGGGGGGGGGAGGCAGGGGGCCCACCCTCCAGTTTGAAGACCTCTGCTTTCGATGGAGTTGCTAAAATATGCATAACATTCATAGATCAGTCCATTTATGGAAACGTGTACGTGGTAAAAGAAAAAGATCCAATTTATTGGGTCGGCAACACCAGAAGGAAGTGGGCATTGCCTTTGACCCAAACAAGGATCAAGTGCTACTGGTTGACAGATCTATGGGAGATAAGTTTCTTTGATGATTTCAAGGAACTATTCTCTGATGAACTAGGCTTGCTACACAATTTGCAGCATGAAATAACACTCAAAAGTGGGGCCTAACCAGTTGTTCATAAACCACGCCCAATACCTCGTCTAAGGAAGGAAACTTTAGAACAGGGACTTAGTAAACTAACTTAATTGGGTGTAATTTAGCCTATATAGTGTTCAGTATGGTTAGCACCAATAGTCCTAGCTATGACAATGATCATGATCTATGCATATGTGTTGATTTACAAAGCCTTAATGAGAACTTATGGGTAGAAAGATGCTGTATTCCTCGAATCGATCAAATACTAAGCATAATGAGTGAATCAAGTTGCTTCAGTGTTGTTAAACTTTCAATGGCATATCACCAGCTTGAGTTCCATCCTGACTCTAGAACATGTTTTGTAGAATGCCGTTTGGGTTGGCATCTGCAGCTTTCCAGAACATTATTCAGAAAATTCTGAAGGATGTTAAAAATGTCTTCCAGGATGACATACTAATAGATGGTGCTAAAACCCAAGAACATGATTTAACCATATGCAAAGTCTTGAAGAGACTGACAGATGCTGGACTCATTGTGAAGAAAGAAAAATATAAATTGGGAGTGAGTTCAGTAGATTACCCTGGTCACACTATTTCTAAGGAAGGATTTAAACCTAAGACAAGCCTAGTAGATGCAGTTTTGAAGGCTCCCCATCCTGAGAACAAGGAAGAACTCAAATCCGTCTTAGGTTTAGTGTCTAAATAATTTTAAAAAAAATACTTTACAGACATCATGTAGAATTCACATAGAGTATCAAGAAAAGGCTCACTTTTAGTGGAATTCTAATCATGAAAAATCAATCAAAATGATTTACACCAGAAGAAAAACCATTATCACAATGCATGCGAGCAACAAAGGGCTTGGTACCACCCTATCACAATTTGTTGATGGCAGAGAAAGGATCATAGCGTTTGCCTCCTGATGTCTTTCAAAAGCTGAGCATAACTACTCAGTAACAGAAAAGGAGACTCTAGCATGCTTTTGGCTAGTGAAGCACAAGTTTTATCTGAGGGGTATACCTTTTACAATATATACAGATCACAACCCGTTAAAATTCATGTATTCTACTAAGGGAACTTCAAACAGTATGCCACAAATTGCAAAATGAATATTAGGCCTTAAAGTTTTCTTCTATAAGATAGAATATGTTCCTGGTAACCAAAATGTGGCTGCAGATTTCTTGTCCATATTTCCCATAGATGAGATTGAACCGGAGGAACGAACCCCTTGATTTGCCAGAATTAGAGGTACATAATTCTGCCATCTCAGAATCTGAGTGGAAGGACTGCATGGAAAAAGACAAAATCCTCAGGTGAACAAAAAAGTACATGGCCAATGGATGGCCATAGAAGTGTACAGATTTGAAGGAGGACTTGAGTGACTTTTGGGAAGTCAGAATGAACTCGGCATACACAATGAGATGAATCTCTGACATGATGATTCAATCAATCAATCAATCGGGGTTAGTGAAGCACAGCTACTCACCCGGAAGGGTCTCAAGGTGCTGGGGGGAGGGAGGGAGGCACGTGGCTCCTAAGCCCTCACAGAGAATCATCAGAACGCTACCATAGCCCATCAGGGTGCGTGTGGTGCCGGACGCTCATGGTGATTCGTCGAAGAGCCAGGTCTTGAGGTCCTTCAGGAACTTGGAGAGAGTTGGTGTCTGGCGGAGGTGGAGCAGGAGGGTGTTCCATGCTTTGGCCGCGAGGAAGGAGAAGGAGCGGCCTTAGTGTTCTGGTTTTCTTGATGTGTGGTACCATGGTGAGGGAGAGCTGGGCTGAGCAGAGGGATCTTTGGGGTGCGTGGAACGAGAGGCGGTGGTTCATGTAGGTGGGGCCGGTGTTGTGGAGGGCTTTGTGGGCGTGGGTGAGAAGTTTGAAGGTGATTCTCTTCTCGACGGGGAGCCAGTGTAGTGCCCGCAGGTGTTGGGTGATGTGGCAATGGCGCAGTAGGTTAAGGAGTAGTCTGGCGGCGGCGTTTTGGATGTTCTGGAGTTTGCAGGTGAGGTTCTTGTTGATCCCGGCGTAGAGTGCGTTGCCGTAGTCCAGTCTCCTGCTGATGAGGGCATGGGTGACGGTTTTTCTGTGTTTGAGGGGGATCCAGTTGAAAGTTTTACATAGAGACGGAGGGTGTGAAAACAGGAAGAGGTGACAGCGTTGATCTGGTGGTCCATTTTGAGTTCGGATTTCAGGATGATTCCGAGGTTGTGTCCGTGGGTGGGTTGCCGAGGGTGGAGGGCCACCAGGTGTCGTTCCAGGTATCAGGATGTGGGCCTATGATGAGTACTTCGGTTTTGTCTGTGTTCAGTTGTAGGCAGGTGTACTTCCTCCACCTGGTGACTGCTTCCATTCCTTCTTGAAAGTTGTGTTTCGAGATGTTGGGTTCGTTGGATAGTGAGAGGATGAGTTGTGTGTCGTCTGCGTTCGATATGATGTTGAGTCCGTGTGCTCTGACGATGGAAGCGAGAGGGGCCATGTAGATGTTGAACAGGGTGGGGCTGATGGAGGATCCTTGGGGGACTCCGCAGGTTGTTGGCGTGGGCTTTGAGATGAAGGGAGGAAGTCTGACCCGCTGCGTTCTGCCAGAGAGGAATGAGCGGATCTAGTCGAGGGCCTTGTTCCATATTTGTGCATTGTGGAGTCTGCTGGCTAGCGTGCGGTGTGAGATTGTGTCGAAGGCTGCGGAGAGGTCCAGGAGGATGAGGGCCACCGTCTCTCTGTCGAGGGAGCAGATGTCGTCTGTCGCGGCGATGAGGGCGGTCTCTGTGCTGTGGTTCTTCCTGAAGCCTGATTGGGAGGAGTTGAGGATGTTGTTCTCATCGAGTTGGCTGTTGACAGCTTTTTCAATGACTTTCACCGGGTAGGGAAGTAGGGAGATCTGTCTGAAGTTCTTGAGGTCAGTGGGGTCTGCCGAGGGTTTCTTTAGGAGAGGGTTGATCTCTGCGTGTTTCCAGGCATCGGGTAAGGAGGCGGTCTCGAAGGATCAGTTGATGATTCTTTGTAGTTCGGGGGCAATGATGTCTGCGGCTCTGTGGTAGATGTGGTGGGGCAGGGGTCCGTGGGGGCCTCGGAGTGGGTGGTCCTCATGGTCTTTAGGGTGTCTGCGATGCTGAGGGCGGTCCAGCTGTCCAGTGTCGGCTGTGTGGTGCAGGAGGCGGAGGGTGAGGGTACCTCGTGGAGGATGTTGTCGAAGTTGTCATAGATGGTCTTGATTTTGTGATGGAGGAAGGCGCTGAGTTTGTCGCAGAGGTCCTGGGAGGGTGAGATGTCGGTGGACTCGCTGTTGGGTTGGGTGAATTCTTTGATGATCCTGAAAGAGTTACTTGCTGTTATGTGCATGGGTGAAGATTCTGTCCTGGAGTACTTTCTTCCTTGAGTGTCTGAGTTTGTGGTGGGCAGTGGTGGCTGTTTTGTAGTTGTCGAGGTTCGCTGGGGTTTTGGTGTTCCTCCATAGTTTCTCGAGACGTCTGCAGGTTCGTCTGGATTCCCGGAGTTCAGGGGAGAACCAGCTGGTCGTCTTGGCGCCAGGGTTGGAAGATTTCTTGAGGGGGGCAACGGTGTTTGCACAGTCGGTGATCCATTTGTGTAGGGTACGGGCGGCGGTGCAGGGGCCGTTGTCTGAGTCGGTGGGAGCGGAGCCACTGAGGGTAGTGGTCAATCAATCAATCAATCAGGGGTTTGTTAAAGCGCGACTACTCACCCGTAAGGGTCTAAAGGCGCTAGGGGTGGGGGGGGTGCAGGTTCCATCCATCAAGGAGGGGGTCTGTCGAAGAGCCAGGTTTTGAGGTTTCTTGCGAAGATGGTGTCATAAGGTTTCTGCACATACAGAGCTATGCACAGGATAATAGGACCTTGGAATATAGTGGTGAGCCAACTATAGACCTTAGCACCCAAAAACCCAACCCAACTAGCCTTAGCGTCCCATTAGCACTAATGTACCAATGATTAGACAACCTAGAACACGGTATCTCTCTCTCACCCAGGACTCGCAGAGGCAAGAACACTCTTTCGTCACACTCGTACCTGTCCACAACATGCGTAAGAAGAGACACTGTATAGTTCAAAATATTTATTTCAACTTACGTGCTCTAAGATACAGTACACGTGTCAGTACTAATAGCATAATACATATGAATAATATAATCAGCATAGTTACTACTCCATAGAATACGAACGGGGAAAGCATCTCATAAAGCAGTGGATATATGTCTAACTAACATTACCACCCTCCCCGTGCTGGAAGCCAGTTTATTATGATAATAGAAGACCTTTGGGCTTTGACTAGCGAACCCCCATACCTCAGTCTCTAGATGCAAAACTACATCAGCATACAATCACAGCTCTTCTCTCTGGAAAGTTCGTCTCCAAGTGCTCACTAGAGCAGGCGACCGCATTATTAAAAGCACACTAATTTCTCAATGGCAGCTGTACATGGTGTTATGTCTAGGTGCGAGGGACGGGCCAAATCAGTAGGAACCAGGGATTTGTTATTCGACCTTGTAACTGTTGTTCAGACTGAGCCCAAAAGGGAATAGGAGAAAAGGTGAGAAACAGAAAATGCAGACAGTTGTAAAATAACTTGGCAGTAGCAGAGGGCGACAGAACAACAGTTTAAGAGTAACGTGCGCAAAAGTCATCATGGCAGCTCAGGCCTGCGCCAACGTAGCCAGGCAGGCCATGAGCCACAAGACACCCTCCCCTGTACAGTCCATCAAAAATGCAGACAGAGTTCCAAACACCTGAGCAGAAACGAGGCAATCCACCGACAGTGAACGACAAATTAATACAAAAACGTGGAAGAGCAGAAGAAAGCTATACCGTCCAAGAGGACATCATTGGAATCGTCAAAAAACGTAGACGCCATCCAGTCCAGCAGTTCAAAGCTGCATGAATGTTCCTCAGAGGATGGAGCATGTAGAAGCAATGCGGGACAGCTTGCGTGATATTCAATATAACTTTGTTGTAGGAGATTCTGAGCAGCCGCCCAGATATCCCATTGTGCCAAAATCCCCAGTGCAGCCGCACGCATCATAAAGCCAGCAGCGGAACAGTCCCGTTCATGGGCCTCTAAGGGACCCACCAACTGGACAAAATCCGGAACAGACAATGACGAATTGGAGAGGCAATAATCCATGGTCCATGTGAACGGACACCGGATGCAAGACATCACAGGTTGCACGCAAGTGAAATACGCAAAGCGAAAAGAAAGGGTGTAGGACACACTGATAGTTGCCAAGGGCAGAACATCGAAGCCAACCAGAAGTCGCTCACGGAGCAGTTGGAGGCGTTCGGGATCGAGAAGGGCCCAGTGGTGTGCAGCCATTGCGCAGAAAACAGACCAACAGCAAGACACCAGCCGCCAAAGCGAGGATTAATGGGAAGCCACCAAAGACGCTAGAAAAAATAGAATGTATGAATGCCGGTATCACACCGAAAATAGTTTGGAAGGTGGACACCAGGCCAGACCCCACAAGTTTAAAAAAGTGCACCAGACCCTCGGTGTTTGATGCATTAAAAATACGATGAATCAACTCCCCAAAATGTTGGGGGAGGTCAGTGTTCAAAAGGGCCTGTATTTCACTGTGGGTACTAGCCACCTGGAGAATGAATGTCTCCCGGGCGGATGTGAGCATAACCTCCTTATTCAATAATAGGGCCTTTATTCTGCTCAACTTATTGAAATCTGCCTCCATGGTAGGAATGGAAGGCCAAATAGAGTTATCAACGATGTCGTGAGGGGGAGGAAAAAGCACATTCTTGCAGCAGACAACTCTGTGTGAGACCGTAACAATATACGGAATGCCAGCTTGTAGGCCACAACAGTCTTCATTATTTAAAAGCAAATAGCTACCGTTAGTAAGCAAAGTAAAAGTAGGAGAAATAGCAGGAGCAGGAATACCCTTGAGCACACATGCCAGATTTGGAACTGAAACACTACAAGCCCCGTGCAATTTAATATGTTTACAAATAAGCGAATGACCCACGGTTGAATCACAAGACTCCCCCGTGAGAAACACTTCCTTGCCGTCTCTAAGGCATTTATACATGAAAGGCAAGGACCAAAGTTCATGCAGGAAAGCACTACCCAAAGGCTGGAAACGGCCCACAGGATAATGTTTCATACACGAGCTAAATTCAAACAAGGAAAAAGGTAAAGCTATAACTCCATGAACTAGCCACACCGCAGAATCTAGTTCTGCTACAGAGAATGGTAAAGGATCCACTTTCTCGATATGTAACAAAGTGTAAGATGCATCTTTCATAGACATGAACTGTTGTTTGTCAGTCAGATTAAAAGGCAGAAAAAGGGCAGTGGTGTTTAACAAATTCCAAGGAACTTTGCCTAACTTAAGGGTTTGCAAAGTCCAGGCAAACTGCATCACTGAACGCAATTGATTCTGACCATGATACAACATAGAGACATCATCTTGCACAATATCAACAACAGAGGATACAATATTCTCTAATGTGTAAATGCGGGAAGACAGGGTATTTATACTATTGTCAACAACAGCAAGCACCTTTTCCAAATTTGCCTGGTCTATTTCCCTAAGACGGGAAGCAGCTTCCATTTGTGACAGCTTCCAGAGTTCATTATACGCTTCATAAATGAACCTCTTCGGTCGGGGACCACGAGGTCCCAAGATAAAATCGGACAAATCAATAGTGCCTGAAAGGAGGGACAAATGTTTCTTAACAGAGTCTAAAGACGAATGTTGTAGCCATTGTTTACATAATTTACCAACTGAATACGTGGTAACAGTACGAGTTTCAGTAAACCTTGGATCAGGCTTGTCCTGTATGTAGCCAGGAACGGTGCCATGGAAACGCAGCTGGCACGCATTCGATGATATGGGCCATGCCAACCAGGGTGACTGTATCAGTGCAGAAACGTTAAAAGAATTATTTTGGAACTGAGCCTGTAACTGTAAAAGGGACATATTAAATCGTAAACTGTCATTTGGCGAACTCGACAAGAATGGGATGGCTGGCGCGTTTAGTTGTTTAACAGAAGACAACCCCCAACACGTGGTCTGATAAATGGAAGCATTCAAAAACATAATTTGGGCTGGGATAAGGCAAGCGCGGTGCAACGCCTCAGTGCCTTGCACCTGCCATGGCTTCGATCCCCAGATTGATTTTAAATCTACTGTGTCTTTCCAATACTCATAACCACCCACCGCCAAGGCGCTCAAAAAGGAACCCGAATAAAGTAATTTAGTGTGGGTCAACATTATTTTTTGAGTCAATGGGGTTCTTAATTTAAAATAATAGGACCCAGGGTTCGATCGATTGAAATCAGTAAAATAGGTGAATTTATTTCGAAGAGTCTGGGAACTACCTGGTATGGGATTTGGACAATGTTCCCATTGGGTGTAAGTAACAGGGCTACGTAGTGCACTCGGTTTGTGGAGAAAATGATTGCCCCAATGCTGGTAGCAATACAAATCGGCATAATTCGCAGAATTCATATACAAGTCTTCAGCATTAAAGGAAGCATAATATTTTAAATCAGCAAACAATGCTTCAACAGCATGCACATCCCAATCATCAGAATGAATATTACTTTTCACTACATCACCCATCGAGACTCGAAGGACATTTGGTACATTAATAATTTCCGTCGGGCCATGGATTTGAAAGTTTACCGCATCCCATACGATGCCATCTGCAACTGGAAACGCTGAAATGTTCACAAATGTGTGGTCACGCTTCATGATGTGTGAAGAGGAATGTGGAGCCAAAGTCCCAGCCACACTGTTCACAGCAGAGCGTTCAGGTAAATAGTGACCATTGATAAGTAGAAAAAACACCGTGACAAAGCCAATGGACATGAACAAAAAAACCAAGAAAAGTACCATCCAAATATATGTCCAAGGTGGAATCAAAAAATTGTCTCTAAACCAGGATACAAAAAGACTAAACTTGGACGGGGTCTTTGATGAGTTGGAATCCGAGTCAAAGGAATAACGTGTCGGGCTCAGTGGCGTTGTTGGTTGGTGTGCCACCGACTCTGTGGCGGGATAAGTATATTCGTCCTCATCAATGCAGGGGGATGCAGGGGGTTCAAATATATTTTCAGGCAAATCAACCATCTCCATGGTAACATCAGTGACTGTTCGTGCAGGCGTGCCGCGGATACATGTCCGATAAATGGCAGGACAAGAGGCCGCTGGTGTGACACTATTCAGGATCGGCCAGATGTTGTAGCTTGACATTTTCTACTGAGATGTATCTGTTTTCCTTGCGACCGGGAAGCGGTGGTAAGATGACTGTACGTGTTCCCTTCAAGCCCAGGACTGGAACCGGTGCACGAAAAGAGGGGCCGAATTCTTTTTTGTTCTCCAACTTCTCTCGTACTAGGTCGCCAATCTTCGGAAGCCAGCCGGCAACCGGAATCTGCAGAGCAGGGTCTGTGGCTGAAGGCAAATGTGCAATTGCAAGTTTGTCTCGGGCTTCTTGTAAGTCCTGTAACATAGTAGAATGGTTATCTACATCAAACTTGGCGGATTGCGCCGCCATGTCTAGACCATCAAGGTCAGGCACAAACATTCGTATGCCAAAGAGCATTTCATAAGGGGTCCGCCCACCCAGAGGCCTTCTAGGGAGATTATTAAGTGCACGCTGAACGGTATACAAGTGGGCCAGCCAGTTCCTGCCAGTACCTATAACTCTAGCTGTCAAGGATTGCTTTAAGTCACGGTTCATTCGTTCAACGATAGAGTTGCCCTCAGGCCTATACGGAGACGAAAATTTCACCCGCACCCCTAAGGAGCCCATTGCATCCTTGTAAGCCTTAGAGGCAAACGCCGGACCTTGGTCAGAATGGAAGGTGCCGCATGCAAAAATTCCCACAAAGACACGCAAATCCCTAATGACATTTCGAGCGTCAGCACTCCGTTGTGGCCAGACCCAGATGAACCGTGTGCACGAGTCCACTGCCACTAAGATATATTTATAGGCAGTGTCTGAAGAAAATGGACCGCAGTGATCCAAGTAAACACACCCAAAGGGTCTGTTTGAAATTGCAAGCGAGGTCTGCGGTGGTCTTGTGACTGTTGAAGGCTTAATCTGTTGACAAACATCACAGGAAAGCACATAAGTACGGGTGTCTTTATACAACCCACGCCACCAGTAACGCTGCTGCAAAATGGAGATTGTTGCAGACACACCAGCATGAGCCGAAGCCATGCCTTCGTGTGCCGCTGCCATTAAGGAAAGTCTGCGGTCCGCGTTGGGGATCAGCCGATCACCAACGTCAGGTATTGTTACTAGGGGTGGGCGGAATTTGCGTAATCGCGCTACGCAAAGCTCCGCGAAACGGTAAAAAATCTCCGCGAGCACGCAAAAGTTCCGCGAACACGCGGAATTGCTCGTTCCGCCCGTTCGCGATGCTTTTTTCCTGTTCGCGAACGCTGTTTGCGTGCTCGGGGAGAAATATCTCGCGAACACGCATTTTTAGGGCGCGAACAAGCAAAAAACTCCGCGAAGTCGCGGATCGCGGAATTTTTGGCAATTTCGCGTTTTCCGCGGAACGCGAAATTACCCAAATTCCGAAAATTCCGCGAGCGGAACGGAATTTACCACCCAGGCCTAATTGTTACATAAGGAGCCTGATCGGGACCTATCTGGTAAGAATATTTAGAAGGGAAACCTCTAGGGTAATTCATTCCTTCTTTTGTTGCAGCAATAGCTGCCAAGATATCAGTGTCTATTTTAGACATGGATCTAGTAACTGCTGCTACTGAACACGTGAGTACTGCTGATCTGGCAGCTTCATCCGCCAGACTGTTACCAACAGCGTGTGCGCCCACTCGCTGATGGCCTAAGGTGTGTACCACCTGTGTGAGTGGCAGACGTCTTTGTAATTCTGCCACTCTAACCCAAAGCATTTTATGCTTGATTGTGTTGCCTTTAGCGTCTCTGTAGTCATTTTGCGACCAAAAGAACAGATTGTCATTGTATGATTGAACACAGTAGTAAGAATCGCACACAATTAAAGTGGTCACATCAGGATTTACGAACTCAAGAGCAAGCACCAATGCACGCAACTCGGCCAATTGTGCGGTACTATCCCCGAGTGTCTGTGTATGCACCACAGTGGATTTGAACTTTCCGTTCACAAACGTACCTGCGACAATAGCACATGCGGCTGAATAAGCATGCTTGGAACCCGTGGCCGGTTGTGCCGAACCATCGGTGTAGATCACACAGTCGTAATCCTCAAGCGGCAATAAAGACAAAGGAGGAGGATGAAAGAATTCATACTGTAAAAACTCCTGAGTCTGAAGAGAAGAGTCAAAAATGAAAGTGACATCCGGAGACGTCAAAGATGTTGCCCATTGAATCCAACGGGGGTGCAAAGCTTTAGAGTTCGGAACACTTGCTTTTGTCACTGCCTCTAGGGCAGGATAGGGTGTTACCACCAGAATGCGTTTTCCCTGTGCCAGTGCGCGCTCCTTCAGGATCGCCATTTGCACTGCTGTTAGCACTTTCTCCACAGATGAGAACCGCATTTCTGCAGAGGTGTACAGATGTGACTTGTATGCGATGGGTACTGTATCACCTTCATTAAAGGTTAAGTACGTGAAACCCACTGCCCCTGGAATGATTCTAATCACCAAGTTTGTGTGGTTATCACGTGTCAAAAGGTATTTAGACTCAAGAAGGTCTGTTTGCAAAGACTGCAGAATGGAGGTATGCTCCGGAAGCCAGCAAGACTTCGAATAAGTAGGTTGTATCAAGGCATACAGTGGCTTAATACGCTGGGCGTATTCGGGAATATATGTACGTCCGAAGTTCAGAAAACCCAGCAAAGACTGAAGCTTCTTCAGATTAGTAGGAGGGCACAGAAGTGCACATTTCTCCAGAAAATGGGGGCTAAACCCTTACCTTCATTGTTGAGCTCATAGCCCAAGAACAAAACGGTAAATTCAGCAATATGAGATTTGGCAAAGTTAATTTTGTATCCCTGAACCGCGAATTCAAGAATAATGCGGTCTACTCGGGTCAGATGCGGAAACAATTCGTTATCCGTCAGATAAATGTCATCCACATACGAACAAGCGTCTGGATCTATGCCGTCTAACAAAGAGACAACACGAGCGGCGAACACGCCCGGACTATTTTTGTAGCCCATAGGAAGACGCCTGAATTTGAACATTTTACCACCGGAAGTAAAAGCACACCATTGGCCACTTTCCGGGGCTAAGTTGTGCGTGTAGAATCCATTTGAAAGGTCAAGTGTCGTTTTATATTTTTTACGAACAAGACTGTTTACAAGCGCCGAACTATGGGTATTTTGCACCGCGAAGGTCCGGCAATGTGAGTTTAAATGCCGGTAATCCAATACTAAGCGGTACGATCCATCGGGTTTAGAAACCGCGAAAAGGGGGTTGTTCATAGGTGATACACAGGGTTCAATTACTCCCTGATATTCCAACTGAGTCAGAATTTCGGAAACGTGGCCTTTGGCTTCACGTTTTATGGGATATTGGGGTTGCGGCTGCGGTAGTGACCGTAAAGGTATTTCATGGGGGGGAGAATCTTCATCCCAACCCACGTGATTGCGGAATAACGCCGGAGCCAGGGACACAGCCCACTCTGCTGCAAGAGCCTCCGCTTTGTCCTTTGGGACATGTCTAGAAAAGCTCGGAAGGATTACCTCCTCCCTCTACGTGCAGCAAGAACGAATGGGGGTGGCCAATCCGCCTCTGCTAACAAAATGTCATATGAAGAGGTCAGATGTTCCCAAAAAATCCCTTTAATTACACGCTGTATATCACCTTCAATTTGGATGACAATATTAAACAGTCTGTCAGGGGGTGCCACTCTGGTGTCTGCTGTTTCAACAGTAATGAATGTTTCAGTTGCTGTCGCCTCCATATGAGGACGTAGCGCCTCCCGCACTATGGTAACTTCCGCGGCGCTGTCTAGGAGGGTTACTGCCCACGTCCAATTCAGGAGTCTCGTTCTCACCGTCTGTGGCATATTTCGCTGTTACAGCGGCAACTTTCTTCTTCTGAAATTGTGGTCGAAAACATTGAGCGTCTTCCTCTTTTCCTCTGACTTGCTGTCGAGGCTGGTCTCATCCCTGTGGGGCCTCACGGGCCCTTCCTCTATCCTGGCGGTCTCCTCCAACGGCCTGTGACGAAGTCTGTGCCTGTGAAGAACGAGGAGAACGCGTATCAGGGATTTGAAACCTATCCGGTGACTTAATTCTCGCTCTATCGCGTAAATCATAAGTTCGTTCAGAAGAAACTGAAACCGGGGATGCGCCTCGCGACCCCGGTTTTTGTTGTTGCTTACCCTGTTTTTTCAGCCTCCAGCTTTTTTTTGTGAAGACTGGTTTCTCAGCCTTCTCAGATTGAGATTTGGTTTGTTGCTGTTGTGGTTGCGATTGTGTTTGCTGTTTGGCAAAAGGCTTGTTACCCAGGCTGTTTCTACCAATAGTTTTATAAGCCTGGGTAATAATTTTCGGTAATTCGCGAGGCTTGTCCAATTCTGGGACTAAAGCCAAAGCGTTAGCTACTTGAAAGTTCACTGCATCGCCCTTGACATTCGCAAGGATCAGCTCAGCTACTACTTCAAACACTCCCACCAGTCTCATCCCTAATTCCACGGCCGCTTCAGGGCCATGTTCGTCCTGTACTTTTTTAATTACAGAGGGGAGAACAGTCATGGAAGGAGTACCAAAACATTTAGAATATACTGCTGCGAATACCTTACCCCAGTTGTCACATGCTGTCAACTCGGGTATTAAGTCTTTTGGCAAACTAATCGTTAAAATACGATGTTTATCCACTGGAGTTGTATGTGGAAAAACTGCCTCCAACTGATCAAACTTTTCTGCAAGCCAATAAGGAAAATCATCCTTATTTTGTGGCCGTTTGCCCATCACAGAATTCACCATGACGGGACTTATGGTCACTCCGCCTGCAGCAGCTGGTTGTCCGGCAACTCCAGGAGCGGCTCCATGGAGGCTGCCTGTAACATACCGCACTAAAGCTCGATGCACCTGCACCAAGGCCGCATACATAGTGCGCAGTTCCGCGACTGGTATTGTCATATAACGCGGATGTGGGGTGTACCCGGCCAAAACAGGCCAAGTGGCCCCCTCAATTGATAAGGGGCCTAAACGAACCGTCGTTGTCGGTTGTGGGAGGGCGCCATTAAACCAAACACGGTGTTGCCAAGCCGTGAGCGGTACTTCAAGATTAGTATAAGGTCTATATACTGCAGGAACAGCGGTGGGTTCATATGCATGGAACAGATTATCGTTCGCGTTCACCGCTGGAAAAGTGATCCAAGAGTAGAACACTTCAAAGTGGAAAGCCGGATCGGCTTGAACCACAAAGACTAATTCAACTCCCGCGTCTGGCACTCCATACACCCGTAAGTGATCCCGGAGTGCTGTGCGGCTATGCGCCGCTATGTCTATACCCGCCATTACTAACGGGTCGATTCAACAATCTTACACGAGGCAGCACAAAAGGGTTATATTTAAGAAACCTTTTTTAATAAAATCAAGCTTGAAAGAACCTACAAAATCTGTAATATAGGAGGTATTACCATCACACACGCTTCCGGAAGCGTACGTGAGGGTATTGTGGACAAGCACAAGTACTACTCAAGCGTCTCGCAAGTAAGCTGCCCCACTCGTTGGTCGCGCCATGTCATAAGGTTTCTGCACATACAGAGCTATGCACAGGATAATAGGACCTTGGAATATAGTGGTGAGCCAACTATAGACCTTAGCACCCAAAACCCCAACCCAACTAGCCTTAGCGTCCCATTAGCACTAATGTACCAATGATTAGACAACCTAGAACACGGTATCTCTCTCTCACCCAGGACTCGCAGAGGCAAGAACACTCTTTCGTCACACTCGTACCTGTCCACAACATGCGTAAGAAGAGACACTGTATAGTTCAAAATATTTATTTCAACTTACGTGCTCTAAGATACAGTACACGTGTCAGTACTAATAGCATAATACATATGAATAATATAATCAGCATAGTTACTACTCCATAGAATACGAACGGGGAAAGCATCTCATAAAGCAGTGGATATATGTCTAACTAACATTACCACCCTCCCCGTGCTGGAAGCCAGTTTATTATGATAATAGAAGACCTTTGGGCTTTGACTAGCGAACCCCCATACCTCAGTCTCTAGATGCAAAACTACATCAGCATACAATCACAGCTCTTCTCTCTGGAAAGTTCGTCTCCAAGTGCTCACTAGAGCAGGCGACCGCATTATTAAAAGCACACTAATTTCTCAATGGCAGCTGTACATGGTGTTATGTCTAGGTGCGAGGGACGGGCCAAATCAGTAGGAACCAGGGATTTGTTATTCGACCTTGTAACTGTTGTTCAGACTGAGCCCAAAAGGGAATAGGAGAAAAGGTGAGAAACAGAAAATGCAGACAGTTGTAAAATAACTTGGCAGTAGCAGAGGGCGACAGAACCACAGTTTAAGAGTAACGTGCGCAAAAGTCATCATGGCAGCTCAAGCCTGCGCCAACGTAGCCAGGCAGGCCATGAGCCACAAGACAATGGGGAGCGATGTTGTCTGTCTGAGGTGGAGCGGAAGGGCGTTCCATGCTATGGCCGCGAGGAAGGAGAAGGAGCGGCCTCCCGATCTGGTCTTTCTGGTGCAGGGGACCACGGCGTAGGAGAGCTGGGCTGATCGTAGGGTCCTTTGGGGTGCGTGGAATTTGAGTCGGCTGTTCAGGTATGCTGGTCCGGTGCCGTGGAGGGCCTTGTGTGCGTGGGTGAGCATCTTGAAGGTGATTCTCGCCTCGACAGGGAGCCAGTGGAGGGTGCGCAGGTGCTGGGAGATGTGGCAGTGTTTTGGCAGGTTGAGGACCAGTCTTGCGGCGGCGTTCTGGATGTTCTGTAGCTTGCGGTGAGCTTTTTGTTTATTCCGGCGTAGAGTGCGTTGCCGTAGTCGAGTCTGCTGGTGACCAGGGCGTGAGTGACGGTCTTTCGGTGTTCGAGGGGATCCATTTGAAGGTCTTACGAAGGAGGCGGAGGGTGTGGAAGCAGGAAGACGAGACAGAGTTGATCTGGCGGTCCATTTTGAGCTCGGAGTCCAGGATGATTCCCAGGTTGCGTGCGTGGTCCGTGGGGGTTGGTGGGTTTCCGAGGGCGGGGGCCACCAGGTGTCGCTCCAGGCATCGGGGTTTGGGCCCATGATGAGTACTTCTGTTTTGTTGGTGTTTAGTTGTAGGCAGCTGTTTTTCATCCATTTGGCGACGGCTTCCATGCCTTCTCGAAAGTTGCGTCTGGCGGTGTTGGGCTCGTTGGATAGGGAGAGGATGAGCTGGGTGTCGTCTGCGTATGACACGATGTTGAATCCGTAGGTTCTGGCGATGGGGCGAGTGGAGCCATGTAGACGTTGAAGAGCGTCGGGCTGAGGGAGGAGCCCTGGGGGACTCCGCAGGTGGTAGGTGTGGGGTCCGAGATGAAAGGGAGGAGTCTGACCCACTGCGTCCTGCCGGAGAGGAAGGAGCAGATCCAGTCGAGGGCCTTGTCCTGGATTCCTGCGTCTTAGAGTCTGCGTATTAGGGTGCGGTGGTGAGTTGCTTGTCGGATATCTTGTTCCAGTTCCTGCGTTGGAGCTGTGGTGGGCGTCTGCGGGGGTATTCGCTCTCTAGGTGAAGTGTACGCAGCAATGGGAGGTGTGGCTGAAGGAGATGGAGTTTCCTGCTGTGAAGATAGGGTCGAGGGTGTGTCCTGCTAAGTGCGTAGGTCCTGGTACGATCTGATTGAGTCTGATGACGTGGAGGTTTTCCAGGAGGGAGATGGAGTTGGGGACTTGGCGGCTGTCGAGGTGGAAGTTGAGGTCACCCAGCAAAATGTAGTCGGTGGAGGTGAAGACATGCGGGGTGATTATGTCGGAAATGGAGTCAGAGAAAGGTGCGCGGGGTCCGGGAGGTCGGTAGATGAGGGTGCCACGTAGGGTGGTGGTCGGGTTGACCTGTAACTTGAAGTGGAGGTGTTCCATGAGGTCTGTAGGCCCATCGGTGTAGGTGCTCAGGTGGAGGTTGGCCTTGGGGGCGATGGCAATGCCGCCTCCGGGACGGTTTGGGCGGTCCTTCCGGGTGATGTATCCTTTGGGGATGGCGATCGCAATGTCAGGTCCCGAGGTGGCGCTTGTCCAGGTTTTGGTGAGAAAAGCGATGTCGGGAGAGGTACTGTCAAAGAGCTCCCAGTTTTCCGTGGCGTGTCTGTGGAGGGAGCAGACGTTGAGGAGGATGCATTGCAGGGTTTGGGCTGCGGCGGGGATGTTGGTGGTCGGCGGAGGTGGGTACTGGGTTTTGGCGATTTTGAAGCAGTGGCGGCAATTTCGGCAGGTGAAAGGACCGTGGGTGTTGAGAGGTGAGGAGAGCTTGCAGTTGTTATTCTTGCTGTCGTCGAGTGCGTGGGGAGCCGCTGAACTGTAGCGTTGGTAGGTCAGAGGACCAGGGTTCCAGGCGCTGGTCGCGGTCGGGTCATAAACGGGCACAGACGGGCTTGCCTTTGGCTCGCCGGTGGTGCAGCAGCACAGTGGCCTCCATTAAGTAGAGGTCGGGGGAGGGCGGGACAGCTGGGAGGTGGGAACGGGGAGAAAAACACGGGAGGGGCCACGGGGGCAGCAGCTGCGGGAGGCGGCAGAAGGGGGGAGAATGTATGAGACTGACTCAATCTAAAAAGGAAAAATAAAGGAAAAAGAAAAACTAAGCAATCTAAAGAAAAAAAAGAAAAGGAAATACTAGGCTAGCAGCTGGCAAGGACTAGGGTGAGAGCAGTCCATTCCAGTCCAGGGGTGAGAACCGCGGTCTGTGATGGGCAGACAGAGGCAGAGTACTGCCTGAGCTATGGAGCTGCACGCTGGGAGAGCAGGAACCCAAGGGGTTTAGATTTAATGCCTCCAAATTATTTTAAGAATAAGATTGTGGACCTGGCCCATGGGGTCACTTAGGCAGAAGTGTAACCAAAGGCAGAGTCAGGTGCACATACTGGTTTGTAACCACAACAGAGAAGAGGGACTGTGCACTCGGATTGCTGTAATCCAAAGAGTGGGGGTATCACACAGGGTTGTTAAAACTGCCCTCACTCACAAATATAGGTGCAGAGACGGTGATAAAAACTGGCCACAGGGAGTCCCTATTACAATTTTAATATTGGGTACCATGTCCAGAGTAAAAATGGTCACACCAGGACCAGTGGATGGTGGTACGGAGAACTTATGAGTTACCAACCCCTCCACTCTGCAAAACCGTTGATATGTTTCAGCCGGCAGAGTGTAATACCCCGGCTTTCATCAGGACTCATTATGAAATGATCCCAAAGGTACTAACCCTACCTCCTTTAATCCAGGGGTGAAGGTGAAGAAACCCTTTCTGAGTGACTGCTCAGAGAAAGTGTGCTAGAGCGCCTTGCTCTCCAAGAGGAACCGAGTTCATTTAAAATCTAAACTTGAACTGGTGGGGGAGCGAGGACAGCCGCATGGCGCTGGTAGAGAGACACTGTTGGGCCACAGCTCACCTTGACGAATGTGTGACTATAGGGAGCTGTCCTCGCTCCCCCGCCAGTTCAAGTTTAGATTTTAAATGAACTCTGTTCATAGTGTGTCCTGATGAAAGCCGAGGTATTACACTCTGCCGGCTGAAACATGTCGACGGTTTTGCAGAGTGGAGGGGTTGGTAACTCATTATAAGTCCTCCGTACCACCATCCACTGGTCCTGGTGTGACCATTTTTACTCTGGACAGGGTACCCAATATTAAAATTGTAATAGGGACTCCCTGTGGCCAGTTTTTATCACTGTCTCTGCACCTATTTTTCACTTGTGAACCCATATTGTTGTCACTTGTGTTGTATTGTCTTCCCACTCCCTATTGCTCCACCTCCAGCGTTGGTCTGCGCGGAGGTGTGTTGGCAGCCCTATGATGAAGCATGGCACAGTTCGCTGTGTGTGAGGGCAGTTTTAACACCCCTGTGTGATTCCCCCACTCTTTGGATTACAGCAATCCGAGTACACAGTCCCTCTTCTATGTTGTGGTTACATAGTTGTTGCAGGAGGTCGAAGTGGGACAAAATCCTCCTACCCCTTATCTTTTGTGTGAGTTAAGCACATACTGGTTTCCCAAAAATTAATACTTCATTGCGCAAAAAGTGAAGGATTGTTATGAATGTGTTATGAGTGACAAGAATACGTTTTCACCGGTTATTATCCAAATGAAAACTTGGAAAAAGTTGGCTCTTGACAACATTGGTCCAATCAAAGTTGGGAGTACCCACAAAATGTATTTCTGTCTTAATAGATTACCATTCTCATTTGATTTTTAAAAGGATGGTGCACCAGCCCACAATGAAGGACCTTAAGAACTTTTTTACTGCATAGTTTTTGCTTGGAAGATATCCCATCCACCTTGGTCAGCGAAAAAGTGGAACAAATCTTACAAAAAATGCTATGGTCATTCCATACCACACCCAACTTTATCACATGGATTTCACCATTTGTATCCTTGAACGGTAGGAACCCTTGTACTAAACTGTGTCCAGGTTGGACTGGTGGGGTTGAGAGGGTAGCCATAGATCTTAATGTTTGTAGAGCAAAAGAAGAATAGCATCAAGGAAAGCACAAATCCTGGTACAATGTAAACCATGGAGTCCAGAAACAACAATGGGCAGTGGGTGACTGGATATTAGTCTAGAGACCTGATGGGAATAAGGGCAATAAAAGCAAATACTACAAATCATTGCGCATTACTGAAGTAAATCATGATTGGGTAATAGCTGAAAATAGTCAAATGTAGATTACGGATAGACTAGCTAAACCCTGTGATAAACAGCTTAAAAATGAATATGAATCATACAAAGGAGTTTGAAAATAACACTAGACCCAGTGCCAGGGTCCTTCCCAAAAGTCTCTGAATTTCCCCTTCGTGGCATAATGACTTTGACATGAGACAATTTACTATTACCTTGGAATCTTCTGTATTAAAGAGGGAAGCTGTGTTCTAATAATAATAACCATATCAAATAATACTTTACCATAATGTATGCCCTTCCACAATGGTGTATTCCTGCTGTCTTTTCCTCCTTCCCCTATTTTAGTATGAACTACAGCTCAGTTTATAATGTTGGACTTCGAATGGTTTATCTCGTGTGTGTGGATGGAGGTGGAGAGCCTTAAAGATGAAATCTGAAAGAAACAGTTAGTTATAGATTCCTTACCTTAGAATCTCCCCCCAGGCGTCAGACTGGATCCGGAAAGTTTTTTCATCAGCAGTACCCCTGCGTGTCTGAAGGTGGCTTCGGTCGACTCCGCGTCCGTCGTCGGCGTCATGGTCGCCGGGATGACATCGCAATAGCTACATAGACGCCGCCCTCGCGCGCTGACGTCAGTTCTTTCTTTTTCCGCACCAGCAAGCGCAGATCTGGGAAGAGCGTACCCCCAGTCACTTTTTGACTGAGTTTTTTGCAACTTTTGTCGACTTAGTTTTTGAGTCTTTAACCGACTCCTGGTGCACGAGGGATTTCCGGTTTCAAGGCATGCGGTTCCTGTAGCCGAATGATGTCGGTGACGGATCCGCACCGCATGTGCTTCTTCTGCCTGGAGCACGACCATGACCCCAAGTCGTGCTCCTACTGTCGAATCATGGTCCCGAAGTCTTTGCAGGAGTGGTCCCAAAAGCTCCTCGAGGCCCGGCAGTCGGCTCCGCGTCGCGCAAGGTCCCAGTCGCGTGGGAGGTGAGGACCCGATCGCGGAGTCATCATCATCACTCCTCTTCTATGTCTTCGCACTCGGGGTCAGGTAAGTCGGAGCACAAGAAGAAGTCGAAGAAGCATTGTCGCTCTTCGACTTCCCCTCGTCCGTCGGCCGACGCGACGCAGGGTGCGGGTGGTGCCCCTCCCGTGGCTCCGCGTGTGGAGCCTTCAGGGTCGACTCCGGCCTTCCCTCCCTTTCTGGGACCGGGAGCGACCCCTGCCCAGCTTCGTAAATTTTACAAAGCGATGCACGCCATCTTTGGGCAGTCCGACTCCGCCGGCGCGCCTTCGGGCCCCGCGGACTCGGCTGGGGGCCCTAGGCCTTCGACGCCAGCGGCTTCGGCCTCGGCACCGCAGGGCCCACTTGGATCCAGGCCTGGATCAGGATCGGTGCAGGTCGACCTTATTACACCTCCACCGGCGCCGACTCCACCAGCACCACATCCGCAGCTGACACTGGCTGGACCCCAAGCCGGCGTCGACCCCGACTTCCACCTCGTTGTGGACACGGAGCCGGACTGGCGTCGGCCAACGCCGGATCCGGCGCCGATGGGTACTTTTGTCCCTGTGTTCCACCCTGGCCATTTTCAACCAGATTGGCAGCCAGAGGAGGGTGAGGAAGACTGGGAGGGGTCTGGTGACCCTTTGACAGGCCAGTTGGAGTACAATCCGGACTGGAGAGAGGAACTGGGGGATGCCAGTGGTCTGGATACCTCCCCAGACCTAGGCATGTTGTCTCCTCCTACCGTGGCTACGGAGGAGGGAGCGTCATACTCGGTGGTGTTGCGTAGGGCGGCCGAGGCTCTCAACCTCGAGCTTCCTACGGTGGCAGTCAGGACTAACCTCCTGACAGAGGAGCTTCAGCCGGCGGCAAGCTCTTCGGAGCCCCTGCTCCCGTTTAATGAAGCCCTCACGGACATCCTTTTGGGCACTTGGTCCAGGCCCAACACAGGGGCTCCTGAGGACAGGATGATTGCCCGACGCCACCTCCCGGCCCCGGGCGACCCCACTTTCCTCTCCCAACATCCCACCCCTGAGAGCTTGGTGGTTCAAGCCTCCACTTCAAAAGGCGCCTTCCCTACCGCACCTCCGGAACTAGAATCGAAAAAGCTGGACCACCTTGGCAAGAAAATGTTTTCTTCCGCCAGCTTGGGACTGTGGTCGGTAAACACTGCATGTCTGTTGCCCCGTTACACCCACTCTGTGTGGGATACGGTGGCGCAGGTGCTACCTCAGTGCTTGGAGGAGGCCTGGGCCACACTCTCACGTGCCGTTGCTGAGGGGAGAGACGCAACGAAGTTTACCATCCGCTGTGGGCTGGATACCGCCGACGCACTTGGCTGGACGATTTCAACGTCAGTAGCTTTTCGACGCTATGCCTGGTTGTGTTCAACTGGTTTTTCCGGGGATGTCCAATCCACCCTTATGGACATGCCCTTTGATGGCCGTCGCCTTTTCGGCGACAAGGCAGACAACGCGCTGGAGCGCTTTAAGGACTTACGGGCTACAGCCAGGTTTTTGGGCCTCTCCACCACCCGCCCTGCGCAGTCTGCCTTTCGCCCCTTTCGTGGCTATGGAAGGGGTGCCCCACTACGTCCCGCCCAGAGCCACAGGCCGGCGCAAGCTGTACAGCCTCAGCGCGGCCAGGGACATGGGAACCACTGGCGTGGTTCTGGGGGCCAGCGGGCGGGCCAGTCCACCACAGCCCCCTCTGCAGCAGCCTCCAAACCCTCCTACTCCGTCCTTTCAGGGCCACCAAATGCCGGTGGGCGGCAGGATCCGCAATCACCTCCCCCTCTGGCACACCATCACGTCGGACAGGTGGGTTTTGCAAATAGTCTGAAGTGGCTACTCCCTCCCCTTCGAGACTACCCTTCCCTCCATGCCACCTCAGTACCATCGCATGCCGGAGGATCACCTGGCCCTTCTCCAACAGGAAGTTTCGGCACTCTTGGCCAAGGGTCCCATAGAGCACGGTCCTGCCCCAGACGTAGGTCATGGTTGCTATTCCCACTACATTCTGGTGTCCAAGAAGGACAAAGGCCTCCGTCCTATCTTGGATCTCAGGAACGTCAACCGCTTCCTCCGGAAGGAGAAGTTCAAGATGTTGACACTCACTCAGGTATTGTCTGCCCTCGACCCTGGAAACTGGATGGTAGCATTGGACTTGCAAGATGCTTACTTTCATCTCCCCGTCCTGCCGCCCCACCGGCATTACCTGCGGCTCACTGTAGGCCACGAGCACTTTCAGTTTACTGTGCTCCCCTTTGGCCTTACCAGCGCCCCTCGGGTGTTCACGAAAGTGATGGCGGTGGTCGCAGCTCATCTGCGCAGATCAGGGGTTCCAGTCTTCCCCCTATCTCGACGACTGGCTGTTGAAGGCGGGCTCGCCCCAGGCTGTCGTCTCCCACCTCCAGACTATGGCCGACCTTCTGCATTCGCTGGGGTTCTCCATCAACGTGCCGAAGTCACACCTGATTCCCTCTCAGAAGCTCCTCTTTATCGGAGCGGTTCTGGACACGGCGCAGTTTCGGGTTTATCCTCCTGAGCAGCGAGTCTGGGATATTCGGGCTATGATTCTGATCTTTCAGCCCCTATCCCGGGTTTCGGTCAGACTGACCCTGAGGCGGCTGGGCTTCATGGCCTCCTGCATCCTGCTGGTCGATCATGCCAGGTGGCATAAGCGGGCTCTGCAGTGGGACCTGAAGTTCCAGTGGGCGCAGCACCAGGGAAATCTGTCCGATTGCGTCCAGATCTCGGAGGGCACTACACGACAATTGCAGTGGTGGCACACGAACCAGGATTGGGTCAACGGCAGATCCCTCTCCCTTCCCCAACCAGAACACACAGTGGTGACGGACGCATCCCTTCTGGGATGGGGCGGCCACATGGGAGAGGCGGAGATCAGAGGCCTCTGGTCTCCGGCGGAGTCCGGGCTCCACATCAATCTTCTGGAGCTTCGGGCGATCTGTCTTGCACTCAAAGCATTCCTTCCCTCTGTCCGGGGAAGAGTAGTGCAGGTGTTCACGGACAACACCACCGCCATGTGGTACTGCAACAAACAAGGCGGGGTGGGGTTGTGGACCCTATGTCAACAGGCCCTCCGCCTCTGGACATGGCTGGAACATCAGGGCATATCCCTGGTGGTTCAACAACTTTCAGGTTCACTGAACGCCAGGGCGGACGAACTCAGCCGCCGGTGCATGATGGATCACAAATGGCGTCTTCACTCGGAGGTGGTGCAAGGTCTCTTTCAGCAGTGGGGAGAGCCTTGGTTAGATCTATTCGCCACCGAAGAGAACGCGCAATGTCAGCAATTCTGCGCGTTGGAATTTCCAAGGCGGCACTCGCTAGGCGACGCTTTTCGTCGCGAGTGGATTTTCGGTCTTCTATTCACCTTTCCACCTATACCACTTCTGCCCGAGTGCTGAAGAAGATCAAGCGTAACTGGCCCCAAGTCATTCTTGTGGCTCCGGATTGGGCACGAAGAGTCTGGTATCCCAAGCTGCTCAACATGGCCATTGATACTCCGATCAGACTGCCTCTTCAGGAGGATCTTCTGTCGCAGCAGCAGGGGACGGTCCTCCACCCGAACCCGTCCAGCCTCCACCTCCTTGCGTGGAGATTGAGCGGTGGCAGTTGACGTCGTTTGACCTGCCTCCCGAGGTCTGTGATGTAATCTTGGCAGCCAGGCATCCCTCCACTAAGATGGTATACGCCTGCCAATGGAACAAATTTGTGGCATGGTGCACAGCAAAGGCTGTGGATCCCCTTTCCACCCCTCTTTCTGAGGTCCTCTTGTTCCTCCTTTCTTTGGCCCAGTAGGGCTGTGCTCTGGGCACTATCAAGGGCTACCTCTCGGCCATTTCAGCCTTTCTTAGGCTTCCTGATCAGCCTTCTCTTTTCAAGTCCTCTGTTGTAAATAGGTTTCTTAAGGGCATTACTCATCTTTTTCCTCCTGTTCCCTTCGTAATGCCCCAGTGGGACTTGAACTTGGTTCTTACATATCTGATGTGCGCTCTCTTTGAGCCGCTTCATAATTGCCCTCTCAGGCTTCTAACTCTGAAAACTGCATTTCTGGTGGCCATCACCTCTGCTCGCAGGGTGAGTGAGCTACAAGCTCTTTCTTCTAAGCCTCCCTTTCTGGCTATCCATCCGGACAAGGTCGTCCTGAGAACTAGACCTTCCTTCCTTCCCAAGGTGGTTATTTACCACATTGGCCAAACCATCACTTTGCCCACCTTCTTTCCGCCTCCGCATCCTTCAAAAGAGGAAGAGAGGCTCCACCGTCTGGATCCAAAACGTGCGCTTTCTTTCTACTTGGATCGCACAAAACAATTCCGGGTGGATGACCAGCTCTTTGTTGGGTACGTGGTCACTAAGAAAGGTCGGGCCGTGCACAAACGGACCATCTCCAGGTGGGTTGTTCTGTGCATCAAAGCCTGCTATTCTTTGGCTAAGAAGGAGCCTCCAGTGGGGCTGCGCGCCCATTCCACAAGGGCGACGGCAGGTACTACTGCTTTGGGACGAGGAGTCCCCCTGAATGACATCTGTCAGGCAGCTACGTGGGCATTGTTGCACACGTTCACAAAATACTACTGCCTGGACAGTCAAGTCCGGAGAGACAGCTTCTTTGGCCGTTCTGTTCTCCAGGACTTTCTGGTGTGAACTTGGTTCGCAGACCCACCTCCGGGGCTGGTATTGATGGGGTATCTATTCTAAGGTAAGGAATCTATAACTGTTTCTTTCAGATGAACAAGTTACTTACCTTCGGTAACAATATATCTGTAAGAAACATAGGTTAGTTATAGGTTACTTACCGCTCCACCCATCCTCCCTATTCTGCGAACTGACTTCTAGGGTTAAGGACATCCTTTCAGGGCCCTAGTTTTGTGCACCAGTAGTCAGTGTCTTACATGGCTCTGTGCTTCTGGCGTGGAAAGTCATGTACAGTACTGACGTCAGCGCGCAACGGCGGCGTCTATGTAGCTACCGCGATTTCATCCCGGCGACCATGACGCCGTCGACGGACGCGGAGTCTGACGCCTGGGGGGGAGATTCTAAGGTAAGGAATCTATAACTAACCTATGTTTCTTACAGATATATCGTTACCGAAGGTAAGTAATTTGTTCATAAAGCCTACAGTTAAGTTGAAGGCTTCAAGTAATTATTTTACACTTAAAATGAAAATATGCATTTGGCTCTTAAATATGTCCATGACTGTACAGATTGATAATACCGGCGGCCAAACCTCTATTGTCTCTCAGGGCTAGTTTTTGTGGTAGACCCCTTCATGGCACTCTTGCCCCAAATGGAATCACCTTTTGTGCAATACAGAGGCTTCATAATTTCCATGATAAACAATACCTGTTGGAAATGGCCCTTTTTGCAGGGTTATCCCCAAACCTTTTGCTTCTTCCTCCTTTATTTTTCCTGACCTGTGGTTGTTGGCTATAGGACTCGGCACTTTACCACTGCTGATCAGTGCTAAAGTGCATATGCTCTCTCTGTAAACTGTTATTGTGATTGGTTATCCATGATTGGCTTATTTGTTTTACCAGTAGGTCCCTAGTAAAGTGCACTGAGTGTGCCAGGGCTGGTAATTCAAATGCTACTAGTGGGCTTGCAGCACTGATTGTGCCACCCACATGAGTAGCGCTGAAAAGAGGTCTCAGGCCTGCCACCGCAGTGCCTGTGCGCAGTTTGTTAACTGTCATGTCGACCTGGCCAGTGCACCCACTTGCCAGGCCTTACCCTTCCCTTCCCTTTTCTTACACCTAGGACACCCCTATGGTAAGCCCAAGGTACCCCCCTGGGCACGGTGCAGTGTATGTGAAAGGTAGGACTGTACTAGTGTGGGTAACATGTCCTGATAGTGAAATACTGCCAATTTCGTTTTTCACTATTGAAAGGCTATCTTGCCCATAGGTTAACATGGGGAATGCTGTGTAACATGGTTACCTGCATATCTTCCCATAGCAGCAAGATAGAAAGTTGGAATCTGGTACCCCTGAACTCAGAATTTAATTACACATCTTTTAGTGAAGATGGTTTTTAAATTCTAAGTTTGGAAATAGCACTTTTAGAAAGTGGCTATTTTCTTGTTCAACCTTTCTGTGTGCCTCTGCCTGTTTGTGTTTGTGAGTGACAGGGGCTGGGGGTGGCTGTAGGAGGATGGGTGTGTCAGCGCTAGGCTGAATAGACCTATCTACATGTAGAGTGGTGGGAGGAGTTGCACCTGGGTCTGAATAGGGCTGTGCCTACCTTCCACAATGCTGGCTCCACCTCCTGCGGTGTGTCTGATGACCCTGGCCCACACTCACAAAGGAAGGAGAGGTGCCCTGGCAGAATGCACCCTCAACTGGTTTGGACTGGGTCCAGGACCCCACACACATGAAGAACAAAGACTTTTGGGGTATAAATACTAGAGCTGAAACCCCTGAATTTTAGACTACTTCGTGATCAAGAGGAATCCCTGCCAAATAAGATCAGCTGAAGAGACTCAGGAGAAGTACTGCCCTTGCTGTGTGTCTGGGGTTGGCCTGCAGTTTGCTGTTTCCACTGAGGAGAGGACTAAGGGACTTGCTGTGTCCCCCTGCTTGAAGAAGGACTTTGCTGTGTGCTGTGTCCCTCTGAAGAAAAGTATCCAAGGGCCTGAGTGTTTCTGAAGTCCCAGGCACAAAAGGACTTCACCTCCAGCCTCCCTGAAATTCCTTGCTGGGAGTTCCAGTCTGCCAGGAGGGCCTGTAACTGTGTGTGAGGCCTTTCTGCTGTTGGGAGCTGAACAAGAGTAAGAAGAGGAAGAAAATCTGTTTTCCGACACCGTCGACGCCGCCGCTGTGACGCCGCGACCTGCATCGAGGCCCGGGGAGCCGCTCGTGAAGTGACGACGCTGCGCCCGGCCTGCTCCGCAGCTCCGACACCTGCCGACACCGGCAGCGATCGGCCGTGACCGACGCCAGCGTTCGCATCGACTTCGTGTCTTCGCCAAGTGCAGGCCTCCTGTTATCGTGGCGCTGATAACCGCCGAGGGTGACTTGCAAGAACCGCCGACATCGCATCATCACCGGAGACGACATCGTTCTTCGCCGACGCCATGCATCGTCACCGACTTCACTTTTCAAGGTACTGTTGTTGGGGGTCTGTGTGACTCCGTGCCCGACGCCGCGATCCTCGCGGGCGGCGCCGTACTTTGGATTTTGTACTGTCCCGACGTCGTGATAGCCCCAGTTGGTGCTATTGGATTTCTACAGCTTATTTTTGCAACAACCTTTTTAAAAGACATTTTTCTGAGTATCTGTATGTTGGATTTTTGGTCGTTTTGGCCTTGTTTAAGTTTAGTAAAGATACTTTATTTTTCTAAACTGGTGTAGTGTCCATTTGTGGTGTTTTCCCTAGGTTACTGTGAGTGTTGGTACAAATACTTTACACATTGCCTTTGGGATAAGCCTGTCTGCTCGTGACAAGCTACCGAGTGGGTGAGCAGGGGTTATCTAAAGTGTGTATCCCCCTTACCCTGACTAGAAGCAAGGGTCCCTATTTGGACAAAGGTACCTACCTCTGCCAACTAGAGACCCCCAGTTCTAACAATACCCATGGCGGTTTTTGCTGTATTAAGCCCTTCGGTGCGTCGGATGGCCGGGAGCCGTTCGCATGTGTGTCGGACGGCCCCCGGCCATCCGATCACATGGCACAGGGAATCCCTATGGTGCGGGCACCAGAGGGATTCCCTCCCAACAGCTCAGGAGCTGGGGAAGAGCTTCCCCAGCTCCCGAGGCTGTTCCCCTGGTTTCTGTGCAATGACGATCAGCGTGCACGTCAAGCTGACGTCATTGCACAGAAACCGAAACTGAAATGAGCTGATAGGCTCATTTCAGTTTCACTTTCTACGTGCTGAGGGGGCTATCTCAGCCCACCGAGCACGTAGAAAGTCAGGAGAGGTATCATTGGAAAGGGGAGAATCCCCCCTTCCAAATGGTACCCCTCCCTAGTGGATCCCTGCTTGGGGATCACCCCAGGAGGGCGATCCTCAAGCAGGGATCCACCCACTAGCCACCAGGGAGTGGGGAGCGGCCCCTGGGGCAAGGGCCATTGCTCCCCCCAGAATTATTTTGGGAAGATCAGTCTTACTGCCCCCCCGGGGGCAGATGGGGGCAGTGGCCCACAATCTGCCCCCGGGGCCAGAAAGCCCACTAGATACCAGGGATTTTTTTGTGGAATTTAGGGGTGGAGGCTGCCCAAAATGGACATGCCAATGCCCCCCCCCCCACAAATATATAGTCTTTCTGCCATCTGAGGGGCAGAAAGCCCATTAGATGCCAGGGATTATTTTTCATGGAATTTAGGGGTGGGGGCTGCCCAAGATGGGCATGCCAATGCTCCCACCCCCCCAACAAAATTACAGTCTTTCTGCCCCCCCAGGGGGGGCAGATGGGAGCAGTAGCCCCCAATCTGCCCCCCGGGGGGGCAGAAAGCCCACTGGATGCCAGGGATTTTTTTTCCATTGAATTTAGGGGTGGGGGCTGCCCAAGATGGGCATGCCAATGCCCCCCCCAAATTACATTCTTTCTGTCCCCCTCTGTAGTGATAAATCCTGCTAATTGGTGAAAGCAGATTTATTATTACTATTTTAGAAATGCCACTTTTAGAAGTGGGCATTTCTGTGTGCTATGTGTCTTTGTGCCTGCCTGATGTGTATTGACCATCTGATTCTGACTGACAGGAGAGAGGGGATGTGCATTCACTCCAGCCAGTCCCTGGGGGGGTTGAGGTGTGTCCTGCCCTGCCTGGGTGACTCAGCACTAGGCTGAATAGACCCTGGCTGAATTTAGAGTGGCAGAAGGAGTTATCCCTTGCACCTGAATAGGCCTGATCTGCATTTGGAGTGGTGGGAGGAGTAGCACCTGCACCTGAATAGGGCAGTGCCTGCCTTCCACAATGATGGCTCCGCCCCCCTGTGGTATGTCTGGGGCCAAGGCTTACACTGACAATGGAAGTTGTTGTGCACTTGAAAAGATTTTTTAAAGTGCCCCCCAGAACTGGTTTGGACTGGGCTCAGAGCCCTGTGCCAGGGGGAAGAACAAAGGCATTGCTACTATAAGTACTGGGGCTGTGACCCCATGTTGGTGAAGTGAACTTCAGGAACTTGTGAAGCTGAGGAGAACACACTGCATGGACTGCAGTGTGCCAGGAGGAACCGCCACTTGGGACTGACCTGCTGCCCGCTGGGTGGCTGAAAGGACTTCCACTCTGCTGAGTGACCCAGTGTGCTGGCCTGCCTGTGCCCAGCTCTTTCCTGCGTGACTTTTGTTTGGACTTAGCACTGGGCTGAGCGCTTTATCTTTATTGCCCTCTAATCAAGCATTGTTTAGCGCCCTGCTTTCCCCGCATTCTGTGGTAAAGTGCAGGCCGGGGCGCTTTGCTTCTCTTGGTGCCAAGGCGCTTTTTGTTTTGGGGTGTGCTGTGAGGTCGGGTACGCACTCACCCAGAAAGCGTGGTGGGCGCGTCCCACTTTGTTTGTCCCGAGCCCAAGGGGTGGGCTCAACCCTCCTCACGGTGAGTGCTGAGAGTAACCTTGCTGGGAGGACCGAAGATTGAAGACCCGACGGAGACTTTGCTCCGTATTCCGTGGCAGCGAGAAGCCACCGGAATTCAGGCAGAGGAAGCCTGGTTGTGGCAGGGACCACGGCCGTGAGTGGTCGAGCGGGGGAGGCCCTGCAGCAGGGGAGAGCCGACAAAGGGCGGGGCCAAGCGGGACCACGTACCAGGAAACAAGCGGCGAAGAGAGTCGTTGCTTTTGTGCTTCTTGGCACGTGGAGGCCTGACCCGAATCTGCCAGTGGCCTGACAAGGATTCAACCCTCGCAGACAAGAGGGGAGAAAAGAGGACGGCACCGCGAGTCGACGGACCACCCCCAACGTGAATACGCAGGCGGGAGACCCAGGGAAGGTCTCCGGTAAGGGGATTACACCCAACATTGGGTGCACAAGACCAGGAAAGGTCTCCTACGGATTTGGCTACCAGCAGCTGCACTGCGCAAATCGCGGCAGCTGCCGATTGTGCACACTGTCGGGAGCTTTTTTTCCGTACTCCTGGGGCCATCGCGGGGCGAGCCCAAGACTGGCCCCCGCTGCAGTACTTTGGCAGCTGTGCCACAGGTCAGTGGGCAGCTGCCTCTCACTGTTGGGGGCTATTTGGCTCCAAGGAATTGTTGACTAGTGCAGGGGGATTCACAGTGTTGGGGAGTTCCTAACGTGTGCATGCTACTAGTGTGTACTAAGGTGCACTGATGATTATGATGCTTGCAGAATGTGTTATGCTCCGTGTATTCTTACCAGTAGTTACTGGTCGCCCTAACTAACTGTGATTTATGTGATTATGACTGTGGCCCGATTGGCCTAGTGAATTATGGAATCCCTGTAAAGTCATGACAAGTGCCTAGTGGCACGGTAAAATATGTGATTGGGTTCTAAAGTATTTTTTATGGATAATACAAAGGCTACTTTTATATAACCTTGTGTGGAGTTTCTTTTGTGGTGTGCCTAGTGTGTCGCTGCTGTGTGAGTGTGTTGCGCAAACACTTTACACATTGCCTCTGGGATAAGCCTGACTGCTCTGCCAAGCTACCAAGGGGTTGAGCAGGGGTTATCTTCAGCGTGTAACTCCCTTGCCCTGACTGGAGTGGTGGGTTCTGCCTGGCTTAGGTGCATACCCTAGTCAACCAGCAACCGCATTTCTAACACCTACATTGAATTCTTTAATCAAATTCCAATGACCAGGTAAAAAGTTCTGTTCTCAAGTTTCTCCCAAAGTATGGTCCTATCTTCCTGGTGAAAGGATGTAGTTTTTTGTTTTAGTTTAGACATCCAACACCTCAAACACTTCCTGCACATTATTTACACCTGGATGTCCAGCATCAGTCTGAAGCTCAACCCAACCAAGACAGAGTTCGGATTATTTACCAAGAACAACAAAGAAGTAACAGTACAATACTGGCTTAATGACATGAACCTTGATGGCTTCGGGCCCCACTTTCACTGATTGCCATGTCACTTGGATTCAGCCTGAAAACAAACCTTACCGTAAAGGAACACCTTTCCAAAAAACAGATGATTTAATACCACTTCTCTCTTCTAAAGAAAGTGAGATTTTTTACAGAAAGCGACTTCAGAACTGCTGACCAAACCCTTACATTCTTGCATCTGAATGGTGTTAGCACCCTGTTACCTGGCCTTCCTAACTCCACACTGGTACCCCTTAAGAGCATCCTACACACTGCAGAAAGTCTCATCCAAGGCCTCAGGAAATATGATCACATCATCCCCAACCTGATGGTACTCTTATGGCTTCCCTTGCCAGCCGCATCATCTTCAAAACCATCAGCATCATTTACAAAGCCATCACGACCAGCATCACCACTTACCTGGCAGACAATATCACTATCTCTGGTGACTCTAGGCCCACCTGCAGCCAAGACACCATCATACCACAGAATAAGAAGTGTAAAAAAGAAAAAACAGGGCAGGAGGCTTTTTCAATCTGGGCACCAAGGATATGGATCAAAATCATTGTATTCATCAGAGCCACCCCAACGATGCTCCAACTTAGGAAAGAGTTGAAGATTCACATCTATAAAGAGCACTACACCACAATGCACTAACCGTCCACAACCAACCCAGCTACCTCTTCTCTCACTCAGTGGCTTTTTGCTTGTCTTTGACCCAGCGCTCACCTGCCTTTTGGGTAGGTTTGCGCTATAGAAATGCTATATACACAAATACATACATAAACACATACAAGATTCTTAAACAGTAACCATTAGTTTTAAAAGTATGTGATCCTCGGGTCTTCCCTCTACGCTCCATGAGAGGCAGACAAATGGCACTAGCCTTACTAGCAGCAAGGCAAGTCATCTTAGCTCATTGGGGAACAAATGCCATACCAGAGTATACGAATTGGTTGCACCGCCTGTGGCACATTCTGGCTATAGAGTGTCTGTCCCTAGTAGTAGATAAGAAGGGGGAGGTCTATGCCGAACTGTGGGGCCCCTTTCTGCAGCTGCTGTCCAAAGAAATGAGGGAAATCACATGCCCTAAATATCTGCAAATCCTTAAACTATTGCCACAAGACGCCACCATAGCTGCACCTATGAATACAACTTGAGGGGACCTGCCACCAACTTCTATGATCGTGGGTTAGGGAGCTGATTAGGCAGAGTTGACTGGTGCGGAAGAGGGTGGAGGAGGGTTGAGGGGGGTTTATGTTCGGGTATGTTCTACTTTTTGCTTTCCTCTTTTTATTTTCTACATTTAAAAGTAAGAAGTCACTGACTAATACAAAGAGCCCTGCCTGCTATAATGCTGCCGGCCTCAGGGTTGTTGGCATAAAAGCTGTGTATTGCTGCTTGTTGTACGCTCTGCCGGCCAGTGGATGTAGGCAGGAGGCTGTGTTTTCTCATTCTGACTCCTTACCAATAATAAGATTGGTTCCATAAAAGTATGTGATCATTTTCAAAACATTTGGCTTATAGGTAGAAAAGTTATACAAAATGTTTTAAAAGTTTAAATATATTTTTTTAAACATTGACCTTTTTGGTTAAACAATTCTATTGCACAAATTGGAATTAGTGTACTGGTCCAGCTATTCATTCAGAATGGTCAAACATAGAGACAAATTCTGGCTGTTCAAAAGACAGCCAGTCAGAATTGTACTAAAATAAAATGCTGTGCTCGCCATTTTACATTGGTGCCGGTGTTAAGTGCATCCAAATCAGATCAGACGAAGCACCTACCTGCACCTTCGTGGGCTATTTTATGGACCAGAGAGGCACACGATGTCCAATCAGTGGTCATTTTCAAAGTGAATTTTAAATGCCACCAGGAAATAAATCTGAACTAAAGGAGAACATAAAATGTCAGATCTGCAATATTCACCCATATCATGAGTGAGCTAGTATGCAGTCCAGGTAAGACGTGTCCTAGCAGAAGGAGATTTTAATTTTTTTCTACAAAATAGATATCATTTGTTTTGCAGGTTTGCTCAGAAACCAACACCATCTAATTTCAATATAAAGCAAATTCACTGGTGGGATGGAGAAACTGTTCAGATGCTGATTCCAGGAGCTTCCTTAAAAGGTTTGTGATGCAGTGTATAGTATATATAGTAGTTGTTGATTCTTGTCCCCCCACAAATCTTTTAACCTTCGCCTGTTCTGTGCATCCAATTAAAGATTTTGATATGGCAAATCATACAATTACACCAAGCTATGGGTCTGTAATTAGTTGTATTCAAGGATGGGCTCCTATTATTCGGGTTTACTATAGGATGGATAGAAAAATGTATATTAATTTTGGCTTTGCAATCTTTTGGACCATGACTGGTAATGGCATGCTGCACAGTAAACAGGTTATTCAGAATTATTTTAACTAAAGATTAACTACACACACGATTTAAAAAAACTAAATTATTGTATTTTTCATATGCTTTTACATTTCATACAGGTTCCTGCTATCTAGCCCTATTGGATGCAGATTATAATCGGAAAACTAAAAATAAATATTTTGCAAATGTGGTGAATTACACCGTCCATGTTCGGTGGACCCAGTGCTTGTACTGGGATGAAAAGCAGGAATGGAAGACAGATGGTTGCTACCCACAACAAGGCATCACAGCAACAACTGTCACTTGCAGGTATGCCATGAATGGTCATCTGAGGAAGTGTGTTACTGGACTTACCAATCAACACTTGTGTGGATGGTCCATGCAATTTAACAGTATTTCTGCCCATCAGCATTGCCGAACATTCATTATGCAATATTGGGCTGTCACTAATGGTAGTTCAAAGGACTGCCGTCTCTGAGAACACTCCAATTTGCCTTTATTCCTGCCCACATTTGTAGAGATGAATTACTTCTGTAATCACTATCGCCTATTGGTGTGATCACTAACACCAGAAGGATTAAAACTACCATTCAAAGATACAGCCAGTAGTGTTTTATTTAGTATATGGTGGCAATTTCTGAAATTAATTCTAAATCTCATGTTTATAAATAAGGTAGTTTCATTAAGGATGATGTCACCCCGATAAGACCTAGTTTAGAATCTACAGTCTGCTCTGGCTGATAAGTGGGGAAGCCAAGCCTTAAGAGAATGTCTTTGAAGTACTTCAGGAATTAAATGAAGTTAGAAGCAAAGCACAACTCCAGTGGGCGATATTGTAATAGTAAGAGAAATGGATGGGAGTGTGAGGATTCGACAAACAACAGGCATGGGAAGCTACAGATGCAAATAGAGACACGGGCACTGTATGCCTCCAAACAGATTCTTGCCTGTAGGAAACCCCACAAACATACATCAATGCATCCTTGAGAAGTCCATAACACAATCAAGCTATTTCCAAAAGAAGACATGCTCTGTACAGGTAAGGGGTAACGTATCATTAGGATAACAGATAGGACTATAGAGTATGCAACATTATGCATTCTGTTCTGTAACACACCAATCACATTCAGCAGATAATAGTCTTTCTGCCAAGTTGTCTTCTTTAATATGTTAACTTTGCAGGCTCGAGCAGCTATCTAACTGCTATAAGACCACAATCCATTTTCTTATTTAGTGTTTGGGAGGGATTGGTGTCTAACGTCATAGCTGGTTACTTTGGAACAGGGCAACCTCGGATCACCTTCTTTGATTACTTAATATACCTGTGCCTAAAAAATTAAAAATAAGTTGTTGGCTTTAATGCCCTTGGGCCAAGTTAGAGCTATATAAAAGCTGCAAATAAATGTGCGTCTTCCTGCCTACTTTCTCCTCGATCTAATCAGGAATACTAAACTCCACTAATCCTAGCCCCTTATTCTCTAGACTACAGGCAAGGGTGATTCCGGACCCAAACACAAGATATCCCAAATTATCCTGATTGAACTGTAGAGCAAGGCACTTCCTGTATGCTGGAATGCATATGCATATCAGAAAAGCACCTTCTTATGGAAAGGCCATCCTAATCGTGGGAAGATCTTTCCTGAGTAACATGTATTGTGATTAGCTGTCTGCATGTGTCACATAAACTGAGCTGGGTAACAGAGGCTGAAATGCTCGCCTTCCCGTTCCATCTATTAGCAGTGTGGTTTAACGCGATCAGACCAAAAAAGCACTACCTATATATCTTCTCTTCCCTCTCCCCCATTACAGCGGTAAATACAATTCCGTTCTACCTCAAAGCTTATCCTGTCACGGCTGTACCCAAGGGTGGGGAGATGGAGGAGGGCAGGATATTGAAGAGGTCTTTAAGCTTGCCGAACCAGGAAGCTTCTCACAAGGGGTTGCAAGGGTGCCCATCCCTGTAAAAAGTCCAAAAATATGATTTATTTGTGGTGAAATAGATTTTTTTTAAAAATACTTTGAAGCTCTACGCACAATCCTCATGTTTAGAGAATGCGTGTATATAAAATGAAAATTCAACAGCTTTCAACAGCTCTGCTGTGTGTTTCCAAAGGGATGGCGTGCTCCCCTTCTGAATTATGAGGTTGCAGCAGTATTTTCCACCAATCCAGTTGGCTAGCTTATTTGCAAACTGCAATGTGGAGAGCATTTTGGACAATAATATTGGCCCAGAATCAGCCATTCATGGAGATCCTCAAGCTCTGCAAACTGAAAGGGGATGGTATGTGCTATGGTATGTGAGGGATGGGAGTTTCTACCGCATAGGGTCAGTTATCCATCTGCAGCAAAATCCAAATATTGGGTGAAGTGGCCTCTTGCTCTTCCAAACTGAGCATTGACAGAGGCTCTTATTTCTCATCTTGACCTTGCACTTTCAGATAGTCTTGAGAAGCTTTGCACTTGGAATAAGGTTAGAGAATAAGAAAATCTGATCTGCTACCCGTAAATAGCCCTCTTTATTTGTTTGCCACTTTGACATTCTATTTAGTTATTGTGTTTTGGCACTCTTGTAGTGTATCTCTTGTGCAAGGATGTAGAAAAAAAAATCCTCTTTTACATAGGTGTAAAGTTTATTAACTGTCTGCTGGCTATAAAGAAATATATACTTTGTAAAGTTTAAAAGTGAAGTTTATTGAAGAGAAAATGATAAATGGTAAAAGCAGTTTGCAATATGATGTAACAATATAATGAATACAATTGAGTAATGAATAAATAGTATATTATGATATTCATAGTTATACGTGAACATAGGACAGAAGAGAAAGAGAGAAGAGTGCAAAGAGAGAAAATGAAGAACATTTTATGCAGTTAAAACAGACTTGGGGCCTGATTTAGATCCTGGCGGGATGAGTTACTGCATCACAATGGTGGCGGATATCCCTTCCGCTGAAATATAAATCACACTATATCCTATGGGGTTTATATTTTGGCTGACGGGATATCCATCACCGTTGTGACCGAGTAACCTGTCCGCCAAGATCTAAATCAGGCCCCTTAATCTTTAAAGAATATTAAAACTCTGAACTCTGTAGAGTAACTTAACCAGGAAATATCTAAATAACACATTACATTGGTAGAGAAATCAGATATACTGATGTCGTGTTTATATTGAATATAGAAACTAGAGGATTGTCATTATTGACACATAACTACTGTGTGTTTTTAGGTGTGACCATTTAACTACATTCACCATCGCAAAAAGAACATTAGGATCCAGCTTTGAAACTTCAGATGTTTCGCAGTTTTTGAGGTAAAGGAGATCGTCATGTGCTGGTAGAATTATGAATTGTTCCTGGATTGTAATAATTGTAACTGAAACAAAAATACTTTATATAATGTTTGATCTAAAGTGGATGAACCAAAGGAGCAGATCACATAACATATTTTGATAGCACCTATATTGCTTCAGTATTGCTTCAAATTCTTACTGTTAAAAAGTGGCTTCATGTAAGTGCTCAAAATAATAGCTGGAATATTCATCAAGAGTCTAAGACAGCGTAGCAATTGTGACGCACAGCCATGTATTGAGAATAAAGCAAAGCTTGCTCAATCCAGTGCCAGCCTCAAATTGTGCAGCATAGCACCAACCAACTCGGTGTAATGCCAGACTGAAGTAAGAGGGGTAAGTCACCTATATCTGAATCTCATTTAACTTATTGTACCGTGACATTATTTTCTGAATCCTGGTTGCCCTTATGTAGAATTGAATATCACCTGCATAGTAGCTTAAGGCAATATCGGGAAGCTCTACACAATTGTCCAAAGCACCATGTAATGTATAATGAACACTGGTGGTGTCATTGATGTGTGGTGCATTCTCCATTTGTCATTACTAACAAACTGGGAAGGGGACAATAAAAATTCAAAAGCAGTTTTGGGCAGTTGTTTATTAAATAAGTGCATCTGCACTTAACTGTTTTGTACATGAGGGAGAGGGGTGGAAACAGGACTCCTTTTGCAATAAACCCTTTCTCCACTGCCTCATTAATTTTTGGAGCGTTTGACTTCCCCTTTCACACTGTGAACACATCTACTGCTATTCCTCACAGAAGATAATATCCCATTATTTCAAGGTAGAAATCCACCTGCAAAAGTGTTATACGTGTTTGCATGTTTGAGTGCTAACCAACCCTTTGGAATTGTCCCCCACCAAGGATTGCCACAGTCCATTCACATGATTAAATCAGAGTGCACTTCTAAATGCTGGTTATGGAAGATTATTGCAATTTCAGCCTACAGAAAATAAAACAATTGATAAAATCATCATAACAAAAATTAAATCTTGTCCAAGTGGTGTAAACATAAGCTCCAAGTTTCATTCGTGTCAAATTCTTTTGAGAAGTCAAACAAAAAATAATTCATAGGTAAGTGTCAAATAAGGGTAACTAACTGGCTTCCAGGCCATTTTCTTAAAGAAATAATTGCTTCAAAATGTATCCTGTGTCACCAATGTATTTTCATGTTAAATACAGTTAAAAAAAAATGGCACATATACCATCTAGACAAAGTCTACAGTGGGAATGGACTAAGCAATTAATTGTGTTCTGCAAATATCTAGAACTTTTGAACCATTCCTCATTAGCAATACTCATCCTAAAAAATTGATACATTTCTGAACTTCCAGTGTAGTGCAGAATGAAGGCTCTTTGTGTTTCAGCTCAAAGGTGATTTAAGCAAGTCTTCATTAGGACAACAAGGCTGTGGAAACTTGTATTGCTAATGCCATTCTTATTAACTTAAGTGGTATAGGTGCTATACAGAATTCCAAGAGTGCAACTTCGTAAACCAAAAATAAAATGTATTTACCATGTTTCAGGTTCAAGAACATCCAGAAACTGTTTCAATTACATTTAGGTAACAGATGTGAAATATATATATGTTGGGCACTGGCACCCCTCTAATTATCATACAATATGATGGACCTCTTTTATTGTGCATACCCATTAATGATAAGCACAGGGATTAATAATTCATATCTCAAAATGAAAAGCAACAACCCACATGAACTCGTTAGAGATATTTAGCATTACAATCTATTTTAAACATTAACATGTTTGCATGGAAATTCTGAAGATATTATCAATTCTGAATGTAGAAACTTCAAATTGCGTACGTTTAATATTTTAAATTGTGCAGTTTGACCAGGCAACATTATCCATTAGGATGGGAAATGCCATCGGATACCAAATGATCTTCATGAGAGTACACCAGTCACATCTAAAAGTGTAAATTAATCTAATTTGGCTGAAGTTGGTTGGGTGGCATTTTTCACCTTGCTTGTTCAGATTACGAATTCTAAGGTGTTTAAACTGCACAATTTGAGGTGGATACAGCATTCTCATAACTCTTTTCTGACCTTCACCAGGTATTATTATTTGAGTGCTGAAGCATCCATGCGCCTCTCACAATGCACATTTATCCTCTCCTCTAGTATGTGCTGGCATGAGCTCTTACCCATTGGACACCCTGACTTGCAGCAATGAATTGGGATCCACTATTAAGATATGCAGAAAATATTAAACACTTACCTAGTTCTTGTGCAGTATTGGGTTTTAAGAATAAAAACTATACTAATAAGAGTGTTAGCTGTTGGACTCAAACTTGGTACTGTCCTTTTTGTGAGGTATGAAAAAATGCACGTGATAGTGTATTTATAGACTATCGCCCAAAATCCACAAAACCAGAGAGGCTCTGAAAATTGCCAAAAAACCTTCAAGAATCTACTGAGAATTGATGCCATTAAGAGACCCCCACCACCGTACAAATTAAATGTTCTATTTTGCAGTTTACGTCGTCAATTTCTGACCTATATCGCTTATGTACTTTCTATCAAAAGGACATGAATTTTTTTTTATTTTTCAGGTACGGAACTACGTGGAGCCCAATGGCTTTTGAGATTGTCAAAGAGCATTATTCCACCCTGGTCAGAGCACTGAACTGGTGTTTGTCTGTCTTCTGGTTGACTTGCGCAGGATGATGGATGCCAAAGGCGCAGGGAATTTAGTGCTCCCTGATTTCTAAGCAGCCTTTGACACCACCGACCATGTCACTATTCTTGCAAGACTTTCAGAAGTAGGGAAAAGGTGCTTAATGCTAACATGGATGGAATCTATACTACCTGCTAGAAATCGGGTCTCTAGTTGGCAGAGGTCTGCACCCTGTCCAAGTAGGGACCACAATCCTAGTCAGGGTAAGTCAGTTACACATTCTAAATTAACCTGTGCTCACTCTCTGGTAGCTTGGCACAGAGCAGGCAGGCTTAACTTGGGCAATGTGTAAAGTATTTGTGCATCACTTAATACAGTAAAGCAGTGAAAATACCACACAGAAATAATCCACCTCGTTAGGAAAATCAAGTTTGATTTATTGAACAAAACAAGAACAAAATGGCAAAAATCCAATAAGTAGAACTGGAGTTATGAATTTTTAAAGAATATCGTGCAATAAAGTGCTTAGAAACTTAAAGCGCCAACCGGGGTTATCTGGTCGCACTGACTGAGATGGAGCATGGATTGGATACAGGAGTCACGCAGGGCCCACTGAAAACAGTACCCTCATGGAGGAAGCGTCGACCTCAAGGAGCAACTGAGGAGAGTGGTCGGAAGTGATTCATCGACGCCGATCCGTAGGATTGTAGGCAATGCGTTGGTTCAGAGTAGCACAGTGGAGCAATGCATCGCCATCAAACTCCAGGTAAAGAAGGCAGTGCGCTGTCGTCAAGATGTGCTGTCCTTGCGGTGGTGTTCTTGGAGCACTGATGTGTTGCGTTGAAGGGACTACATTGGTTCTAACCGGTGCAAAGTCGACACTGAAGGGAATTTGGTGTTGAAGCACAGTAAAACTCACTTCTAAGGGCCCAGGACCGAATTGGCACCACGTGGCAGGGTAGGACTCACAGATGGCAGAGTCCAGGTGCTGGTTGGAGATATGCAGGCAGTCTTTGATGTCACTGAGACTGCGGAACAGGAGAAAAGTAGACAAGCCCTTGGAGTCACTCTGGGCTCAAGTGCTGTAGGTCCAGTCCTTCTCACCCAGGCAGAGAGGGCAGCAGGCAGGACAGGACAGCATAGACGCAGTTCTTCCAGAGCAGCTCTCCAGCAGAGTGGCAGTCCTTCAACAGCCCAGCTGTCCTTCCTGGCAGAGTATCCACAGGTCTAGAAGTTAACTGATTTAGTGGGGTCAGAAGTCCAGTTCTTATGCCCAGTGGTGGCTTTGAAGTGTGGGAGACTTCAAAGAGGGGCTTTGAAGTGCACACAGGTCTTCCCTTTCCTGCCCTGGCTCCAGACACACTACAGGGTGTACGTAGCTCTGTGTATGGGGACAGGCCCTTCAGGTGCAGGTGTCAGCTACTCCCTCCCATCCTTCCCAGGATGACCCATCAAGATGTTAATGGCCCATCAGGAAGTGAATAGCCTATCAGGCACACCTCAACTCCCTTTGTGTGTGACTGTCTAGAGGGAATGCACAAAGCCCAGCTGTCACCCACCCCAGACGTGTATTGGAGACAGGCAGAGGCACACAGGGCTTAAGAGCAGAAAAATGCCACATAAATCCAATTTTACCATTAAGAAGGATTTATCCTTGCAAACCAAAAACATGACTGTTCTACTTCTTCTCAATCAGGAATTGCACTTAAGAGCTGTATAAAGGAATCCCCAATGTTAACCTATGAGAGGGGTATGCCTCACAGTGGTGAAAAATTAATTTGGGAGTTTTTCACTACTAGGACATGTAAAATTAAAAAGTATATGTCCTGCCTTTTACTTACACAGCACCCTGCCCTATGTGCTGCCTAGGGCCTGCCTTAGGGGTGGCTTATGTGTAATAAAAGGGGAGTTTAAAGCTTGACAGAGGGTTTTAAATGCCAAGTTGACAAGGCAGTCAGAGTGCACATACAGACTCTGCAGTGGCAGGCCTAAGACATATTTGAAGGGGTACTTTAGTGGGTGGTACAATCAGTGCTGCAGACCCACTAGTAGCATTTAATTTACAGGCACTGGGCACATATAGTGCGCTTTACTAGGGACTTGTAAGTAAATTAAATATGCCAATTGTGGATACACCAATGTTACCATATTTTAGGGAGTGATCACATGCACTTTATCACTATTTAGCAGTGATGAAGTTCCCAGATTCCTAAGGCCAATAAAAACAGATCAGCAAAAAGTGAGGCAAACAGGCAAAACGTTTGGGGGAAGACCACCCTAAGGCTGACAGTTCTAACACTAGTCAACAGGAAACAAGCAGTATACACTCCACCATTTTCTCCCCCGCAAAAAACATCGGGTGCGGTGTGCCTCAAGGATCTATATTGTCCTCAATTCATTATCAATAAGTGCCCTTTGGTGCTCATGCTACACTGCCACAGAACCCAATTCTTTATCAATGCCACTGACACTCAATCAAATTTTTGTTTCGGTTTACATAAACCATAAAAGTACACAATACAAAACGGCTTATAACTCAGTAAAATCCAAGTTTAACACTTAATCTTCATGATTTAATAATTTGTGATTAAAATACCTAAACAATTCATATAATGTACTAAAATTATTTTAAAAAATTGCCTCTAAAATATGAAATACAAAATCACATCCTTTTTCTCGCCTTAATTGTCCCTTGTAAAAAGGATGCAATTGCGAAACAGACACAAGCTGAAGGTAAAGATTGCAGATATAATAGAGCCGGTCTTGTCTGTACAAAATTCATTACATTTAACACAGGAGGGGGCATAACGGTCACAAAAGAAAATATAGTGCATTGTATCTTTGGGTAAAATTGATCACAACCACAAGGGCCCAAATTTTTCGCCAAATACCACCCAGCCGGTACAGCTAAAAAACACAATGAATATTATGCCTGAACCTTATTAATAAAAAACAATGATTTTAATATGTCACCAATGTCCGCTATAGTTCCATGTTCTGGGTAGTTGTGATTGTAACTTGGTTCCTCACAGATGGCTTCGCCAGTTCCGTTAGGTCTCCTCTGTTTCGAGGAATGCCATAAAATTTCACTTTAGTCCACTTTGTATCATCCTTGTTTATAGTATCCGGATTTATAAAAAGTTCAGGTCAGCATAGGGCGTAAAAAGTAGATTTAACATAATGCAACCATTAATCTTGAAAGCACTTTCCAGCCTTAGGACTCCTCATTATATCCTTATTTAATATAAGATCCGGTTTGGACCAGACTGAAAGCCATTTAAGTAGAGGTCGTAAAGCAATGAAATTAGAGATATACTGAGGCATAACTCCTCATGCTCCACAATGGCTGGAGTACTCCAAGCTATCTTTAACAGATTGTAAGTTCACAGGATCCACTATCCTCCAGATATCAGAACTATACGTTAATACTGAGACATATTTAGACATGATATATCTTTAATATTACTTTCAGTGGTCTACTGTTTAATATTATGATCTAATCTGCGATGGTAGAAATAGTCCTTAGCTGGAGTTTTTTTATACTTTCCAAAAGCAGCGCTCAAGTCCCTCATGTCAAATTGGACCCCCATGTAAGAAAACGACCGGACCTTGGGTAATTTCTGTCCTTGAATAATAAATCACCTCGTCCTAGTTGACTTGGGACCAATGACCATTATGTGGGATTTATTAAAATTAGTGGAACGGTCCAAGGAATCCATAAAATTAACAAAAGATTTGATAAGATTGTTTAAGCCCAGGGCAATTTAACCAATCAAACGGCATCATACACATAGAGGAGGGCTGGGATTGGTCTTTTCTACGATGTAGGAGATCATTAGTTCTCTTACACAGTTCCTCTCCCAATTCATAAATATATAATGTGAATAAAAAGGAGCTAAGATTCATTCTCACCTTACCCCCCGCCCTCCTATCGCGGAAGCTCTCAGTACGTTGGCCTTATGGGTGATATCTTATTTTACATATGGTATCTCTGTGAAGGTCCCACAAAAAAAGAACAATATCCTGGGTCACCCCCATTGAAGCCAAAGAAGCTACCAACATATCTCTGCAAACCTTACCAAACGCAAATTTAAGATCCATAAAAACTAGATGCAGTGTGCCGGCCCGAAAGCCGTATAGTAAGTCAGAAATAACAATATTATCCTCTGCCTAATGTAAAAGCCTGGATAAAACCACTGATCCTGCTGCCTTTGCAATAGAATCTAATAATGTAATTGGTCAATAACAACAAGGATCACTCTTGTCCCCCTTCTTAAAAACCGGGATGATGACCTACTGAGTCCATGAGTGGGGGATGCCTAACCTAGAAGCTGCATTAAGAACCTGGGTTAAGATGAGGGCCCACAACTCCAGAAGCATTTTATATAAGTCCAGTGGAACCCTATCAAGCTCTGGGGCTTTGTTGTGTGACAGCCAAGTTAATGCACCTTCCACTTCTCCTAAATCAAAGTAGATAACCGGGTGGTCCGCCATATAGCTGATCTCATGTGCTACTATAGAATATGTACTGAATTATAGACCCCCTCATTTTTGCGATGTCTCCCAGCCAGGTCCCCAGTCTTGAACAGTCTACCATTTTGGCTTGAAGCCTATCAGTCTCCTGATGGGGGGTGCCGGTCAACAGTACTGTGATATTAATATTGCCTAAAATAAATATCACAGACCTCCAATGTCCTGAAATAATGGGACCTCCCGCTGTCTCTATAAAATCTCTCCGCAATTTGGAAAACATGGACTCCCTCGACCTTGGAACCTAGATCACAAACACCTCTAAAGCTTGATTTGTACTACCTCAAATCAGTCTTTCTTTCCTAGACCCTAAGTTTAGAGCACCTGTAAATGCCATAATCGAATTCAGGATTGACTACGGGAATAATATTCTCCGGACAGCTCCAAAAATGCATCTAGCCTGTCTGCAACTAATCCAGAATGCATCATTCCGTCTTTACAGGAACTTAATGAATCAAACTCCGTTACGGAGGTAAGAAGGAGTTTACACTGGTTGCAAATTCACTCTCAAGTCATGTTTAAAGCCATGGTGATAGTTCATAATGCAATCTTTGCAGTACTCCGGATTTCATGGCAAAAAAAGCTCTCCTGGTCAGTGGCAGCTCGCTTGGAATGGGGCTGGATTAAAAACAAATTAAAAAAAAGAACTTTACCTTCTCCGCCGCGCCGCCTCTCTTCTATCCTCTTCAGGTCTGCTACAGCACCGGAAGCACTCAGGCTTCTGGGCTCTCCCTGCCAAACACGACCGGACCTTGGGTAATTTCTGTCCTTGAATAATAGATCACCTCGTCTTAGTTGACTTGGGGCCAATGACCATTATGTGGAATTTATTAAAATTAGTGGAAAGGTCCAAGGAATCCATAAAATTAACAAAAGATTTGATAAGATTGTTTAAGCCCAGGGCAATTTAACCAATCAAAACGGCATCATTCGCATAGAGGAGGGCTGGGATTGGTCTTTCCTACCATGTAGGAGATCATTAGTTCTCTTACACAGTTCTTCTCCCAATTCATAAATATATAATGTGAATAAAAAAGGAGCTAAGATTCATTCTCACCTCACCCACCCCCCACCCCCCCCTATCGCGAAAGCTCTCCGTACGTTGGCCTTCTGGGTAATATCTTTTTTTTACATATGGCATCTCTGTGAAGGTCCCACAAAAAAAGAACAATTTCCTGGGTCACCCCCATTGAAGCCAAAGTGGCTTCCAACATATCTCTGCAAAACTTACCAAACTCAAATGAAAGATCCATAAAAACTGGATGCAGTGTGCCGGCCCGAAAGCCGTATAGTAAGTCAGAAATAACATTATCCTCTGCCTAATGTAAAAGCCTAGATAAAACCACTGATCCTGCTGCCTTTGCAATAGAATCTAATAATGTAATTGGTCAATAACAACAAGGATCACTCTTGTCCCCCTTCTTAAAAACCAGGATGATGACCTACTGAGTCCATGAGTGGGGGCTGCCTAACCTAGCAGCTGCATTAAGAACTTGGGTTAAGATGAGAGCCCACAACTCCGGAGGCATTTTATAGAAGTCCAGTGGAACCCTGTCAAGCTCTGGGGCTTTGTTGTGTGACAGCCAAGTTAAAGCACCTTCCACTTCTCCTAAATCAAAGTAGATAACAGGGTGGTCCGCCATATGGCTTATCTCATGTGCTACTATAGAATATGTACTGGGTTATAGACCCCCCCCCTCATTTTTGCGATGTCTCCCAGCCAGGTCCCCAGTCTTGTGCAGTCTACCATTTTGGCTTGAAGCCTATCAGTCTCCTGATGGGGGGTGCCGGTCAACAATACTATGATATTAATATTGCCTAAAATAAATATCACAGACCTCCAATGCCCTGCAATAATGGGACCTCCCCCTGTCTCTATAAAATCTTTCCGCAATTTGGAAAACATGGATTCCCTCGACCTTCAAACCTAGATGACAAACACCTCTAAAGCTTGATTTGTACTACCTCAAATCAGTCTTTCTTTCCTAGACCCTACGTTTAGAGCATCTGTAAATGCCATAATCTAATTCAGGATTGACTACGGGAATAATATTCTACGGACTGCTCCAAAAATGCATCTAGCCTGTCTGCAACTAATCCAGAATGCATCATTCCGTCCTTACAGGAACTTAAAGAATCAAACTCCGTTACGGAGGTAAGAAGGAGTTTACACTGGTTGCAAATTCACTCTCAAGTCATGTTTAAAGCCATGGTGATTGTTCATAATGCAATCTTCGCAGTACTCCGGATTTCATCGTAAAAAAAGCTCTCCTGGTCAGTGGCATCTCGCTTGGAACGCGGCTGGATTAAGAACAAATTTAAAAAAATAAACTTACCTTCTCTGCCGCGCCACCTCTCCTCCATCCTCTTCAGGTCTGCTACAGCACCGGAAGCACTCAGGCTTCTGGGCTCTCCCTGCCAAACACGACGCTGCAGGGACAGCGTCGTGATTGGTCTGAGCGTCATGTTTGGATGCTCAGGCAGTGCCTGGGAGGGTAGGCATGTTTTCCACGGGGCTGTGCAACAGAGCCCAATGGAGAACATACCAAGTGCGCATGTCAGTTTGGCCAGCCTTAGAGGGCCAGCCAAAGTGTCACTTAGAGGAGTTCAAACCACTCCTCCCCTGCTCTGGCGTCATGCCCGACTCCCGCATAGAAAAAGAAAATTATAATAACATCCTGGTATTATCATTTTCTTTTTCTTTTTTGCACTGATGAAATAGCAGTGAGGCGATGCTCCTCCGCCTTAGCGGAGGAGCCGCCACTCTGCTCATGGTACAAATCACAGAGGAATCTAAGGTCTAATCATCAAGTCTTGTGGATTTAGAACTACAACCCAACTGCAAAGGCATGAAATACGCTTCCTCTTGAACTTCACAGGCAATCTTTACTTAGTTCAGGGGGCCTTAAAAAATCTTTCTTTTTATTTATTAACACTTTTGCAATAATGTTAGCAGCCGTGGGCCTTATGTACTAAAAATGCATTCTGTTAAAGTGATTACAATTTGCAAATTGACTTTTACCAAATGCATTTGTATTTTGCAAACCGACCCACGTAATAGGTCAAAATACAGAATCTTAGTTGGATGTAATTCAACATACCTCATAAATATTAATGAGGTAGGTCTATCACAGGCATAGTGGCACGATGGGTTCAGCATACCACCAATATCTGTGATTGCTTTTTAATAAAGCTATCTATTTTTTTTCTCAAATACAGGCTGTTATCCTAAATGGAAAACAGGATGTGTTTAATAAGTAAAATGAAATGTTTTGCAGTGGTCCAGTGCACCACTGCCTACTACTAAAAATGTATTTTATACATTCACAAAAGGGGGAAAGGATCCCTTAAAATGTCCTTTCCAAATACCGATTGCTAATGGTTTCCTAAATCCATTTAATGATTTGGAAAATCTTTTCCAAATCAATAAATGGGCTTTGTGCATATTAAAAAAAGATTTTTGCATCTGCAAACCCTTTGATTTACCGAATCAGAGGGGGTTTACGAATGCATAAACAGATAAGGCCCATACTGGTGGTGATTGGGCTCTAGAAATTGCCTACCCTTCGCAATGAATATGCATTCAGATCATCGCAAAAAAATAAATTAGATGTACTGCTCCTCTCTGAACTGTCTACAGGCCACCATATTAATAAAACAACACTAGAAAACTATTAGGTCTTAAAGAACACTGGTCTGATAAAATCTCTAGTGATACAGCTTGTGAACACTGCCTTTGCATTTTACTAACCTATTCTTAATATTTTAACTCAACGTGAGTTTTGTGCTTCATGTAAGGGCCTCATTACATGTCCTGTGGTAAATGTGAATTACCTGCCTCATAAGAATTACGGGAGCCACAGAAACTCCACAGATCTAATGTGTTTCACGCAGAAAGCAGTCTAAATCTTCCACCTGAAACTTTGGTGAAAATGGGTATTTAACAGGGAAATCGGGTGCAGTGTATCCGATTACCCTGTTAATTACATATTTCTGAGAGTGCCCTCAGGGAACACCTGGTAATCCATGACATTCCCTTCCTTAACCCATCGGGAGTCGCTCATGCCCTCTGCATCAGCAATTCCATGGGGAAGAGGATGGCGGTGACTGCATGTCAAAATCCGAGGCACTTATAATGAGGCCATTAGTGTGGTTGAGGCATAGAAATACTATTGCCTATCATATTTTTCTAACTTACCTTATTTGACAGTGGTACATAGATAATGTATCCCTAAATATACTTTGCTTTGATAAATGACTGTTCTTGGACCAGTTTAAGATTTTTTCGGGGTTGGGGGGGCGGAGTGAATTTTCTGGTTATTGCTAATTTGTGTGATGTCCTATGTGAATGGTTAGACATCAGGGTCCAAAGATGTGGGATGAGATGGTGGGCTCAAGTGTATGAAGAATTCCTTCAAGGTTTAGAGAATTGTGTCCCACTCAACAAAGTGGTTGTGCTTGCGTTTGACAGTGTGAGGAGTTGGACAAAGCTTTGTGAATGGGTGGTAAGAGGGCCAAATGGCAGAAGTGGAAAATGTGGCTGTATTTTAAATATAGTTCTATTTAAAAAAAATACAGTACAGTCAATATGAAGGTAGGTTGTAATCCCGCTATAAACATTGCAATGTCCAGTGCTGAGTTAGGAAGTTGGTCTGCACTCACTACAACAAAGATTTTTTTAATGCTTCTCACAACATATGCTCAAAATGCACAAGAGTGCCCTGTTGAGATATTTCACAGAAAATGGTCAGAAAAATTACAGATAATCAAGAGATTTCATTTGATACCACAATTGAATTGTAAACCCTTCTTTAGAGCATTAATTGTGACATGCAAATACCCTGTTTGTTCACAAAATGTAATGCTTTCTTCTCTTCAGCATCACCTTCAACCTGGTTCCGTGCATTGTGGTGATGGTGGCCTTAGCACTATATGTTGTGCTGGCTATCGCGTGTAAGATCTCAGACCACCATGAAGAAAAGAAGAAGGGTTATGTTCTCCTGGAGGACAATGCACCATCAGACCAGCAGGTGTACGCCATTATCATAGACACTGGCTTCCGCTCCAGGTCTAAGTCTACGGCAAAGGTAATTCAGTTATTTGATGTTGAATTTTTGTTTGCTGTTAGACAATCAACCAAAATGCTCCAGCATGAGAGGGATTTAAAAGATAATTTCTGAAACTTTGTCCAGGAAAGAAGGTTGCATTGGGAGTGCTGTTATTTCATTTTTTTGCTTACTGTATTGAGGTTAAATGGAATAATATATGTATCTTTTTAGGATGCACTTTTTAAATTTGACTTTGAGACAGTTTTAGTTGCCTTGCCTGGCTAATATAATCTCAAAAAATGCGTCATATTAGTAGTGACCTTATGTATAGGAAGGAGCTTATGATCTGCCCTCTTTAGCCATTGGTTTGTTGGAGTGCCAGTGAAATATTACGTCAGACCTCAGGAAAGCATTCATACAGTGTGGGGAAGGAGTCAGCCCTGTTTAGCTATTGGCTTTATTGGGAGTGCCTGTTTTATCTTGAATTTTCCCACTGCACAGGCATTTGATAATTACCCTGCTCCCTAGGTTGACTGATGGCATTTTGCCTACTATAGGAACCTAGGATTCGATAGGCAGCAAGTGTGTGAATTTCTTAACAGTAATTAACTCTTTTTGTTCATCCTTATTGGGGCAAACTTGAAAAGGAAGTTATTGTGTAATTAATTTTTTTCTGGAAGGAAGCAGTCACTTAACTGTATGCATCGTGGTTCTATGTAAAATGAATTGGAGGTAATTGGGAAAGTGTTGCCTTAACAATACATTTTAATGTTTTGATTTGCATTTTTCACTTTCAACATGTTTGCATTTTTTAATTTATACAACAGTATGCTTTTAATATAAACTTAACTGTTGCCTCACAAATTGTATAACTGAGAAGATGGCATGCTTTCTGTAGCTGTGCATAAAGTCTGTGTGCTTCCCTAATAAATAAAAAACAGGCTTTTTATTAGCATCAATCACATTGTAATATAAACTTAATCCACACAATGCCCAGACGTGGGTCCCGTGCTCTCCATGCCACTGGAGTCAAGCTATCCTGGCTGGTGAGGGGTGAAACCCCGAAACCGGTCTTAGAATGCTTGTTTCCAGTCCAGGGAGGACCTGGCTTGGCAGTTCGGGCTCGACTGTTCCCATTGGGCGCAGGGTCAAGACTGATTTGCATATGGTTGGATTCAAACTGGAATGGCATGGGGAGCAAAAAAACAATGAATTTAGGCCCATATCTCTGTACTGGGGTGATAGTATGACATTGTTCTACATTCTGTCCATCAATTGTTCTTTTTGCATTTGTCACCCTGAGTGGGACGGGTATGCCCAGACATGGGTCCCCTGCTCTCCATGCCACTGGAGTCAAGCTATCTTGGCTGATGAGGGGTGAAACCCCGAAACTGGTCCTAGGATGCTTGTTTCCGCAGCTCGTGCTGGACTGTTCCCATTGGGTGCAGGGTCAAGACTGATTTGCATATGCTTGGGTTCAAACTGGAATGGCATAGGGAGCAAAAAAACAATGGATTTAGGCCAAGATCTCTGTACTGGGGTGAATGTATGACATTGTTCTGCATTCTGTCTATCAATTGTTCTTTTTGCATTTATCTTGCTAATATGGCCATATTTATGGGACTGTTTTATATATTTTTTTATTATGCTAGCAAAGTCTCATGTAGGTCACAATTTTTGGCCTACCTGCAGGTCTCACAGTTTTTTTTATTTTCCCTCATTTAGGCTTTGCATAGTTTTTGCCTGCGAGCCGGCAAGATTTCCTTGCAAGTCCTAGTTGGTGCTGAAAAAAGATTAGATGTTCTATTTTCTCATGCGTTTACTTTATAACCATTTTCTTAGAGACTTTGCAAGTAGATGTATGTAGGTAATATTTTTATCTTGCAGCAGCTACTCATAAATGATGCAAAATTCCTGACACAGAAAATTTCACAACCTAGGTAGAGTTATTGCAGTGTTTGCCAGAACTACAGGAAGCCTGAGCACATACCGCTGTATATTCAATGTCATTTAGCTCAGTTCGTCTAGAAACCTGCAGCAGATTGTTATGCTGCTTCCTGTTCACTTGAGTAAAATGCATCAGCGGACCATCCTTAAGAGCGGAGGGGCCATGACTCCCCAGCTTTAGGCCAATATAAAGAGTGCCTGTCAGGCTGAGCAGAGGGCAGCCTGATAGACACACTTTATTTTCAGGTCAGTCAGTCAGGAGTTAGACATGAGCTAAATGTGCAGGCGCCTGACTGTCTGAGCTGACCGTTGCTGGCTGAAAATGTCACAGAGGGTGTCACCTCTTCAGCCTGGCAAAGCGTTTGGAGGACCTTCCCGTCATGAAGAGGTGGAGCGTCACTGATAGCCTCTGACCTGGGCACTTCAGTTTCAAGCCCTTTGTCGAGGATGCCTCTGCATAGCGTTGCACATAAACAAATGGATGGTTTAGACTCTACTACTATAAACCTATCTTACAGAACTCTATACTAACTGTGCTTTTGCAAATATTTGGTTATAATTAGACTAACATCCAGAACAAAAAATAGATCGTCAGAATTAATCTTTTTAAAAAGTCCAACAGACATGAAGCAGCACATGTAGACCCCAGAACACTGCTTGCAATTCTACCCGCGTGGCTGAAATCAAATTCAGGTCCAACTGATTCAACTACAATGGAGTTGATCTTCTGAGACCGAGCACCAGATAGCCTCATATTACCAGTAATACAAGCATTGGCAAAGCCAGTAGGTCTTGCCAAATGAGAACTATTGGTTTTGGCAATGATATTTAGCCATGCTGTTTAGCGACATGGCTGCAATGCAGCACGGCTGAGAATGTTTAAAAAAGCACTGTGACACGGCCATCATGTTAGCTTGTAGGCACGCCAACTTGGATGTGCGCACCTACAAAATGAGGTAAGAAGGCTTGGTAAGATGCACAAAATACACTTCTTTTTATAGAGCTCCAATGGGTTTTTTTGATATATGGCTAATGTGCCTTTTTAAAGAAAAATAAATGGGAGAGTGGCTTGGGCTAGGTAGTGAGCAGAGGACTAGGCACCAAAAAGGGATGGTGGGTCGGTGAGAAAGAGGACAATTGAGAGACAATGGTCAAGGACACGGGCAACGGAGGGTGGATGGATGGAGAAGCAAGCACCCAACGGAGGTAGGGTGGGCAGATTACGGGGAAGCACACAGACAGTGGCGGGCGGGCAAGAACAGGGAAGTGGGTGAGAACAGGGAAGCACACGGACAACAAAGGGTGGGTTTGTGAGTATGGGGAAGCACACAGTGAATGGCAGTGGGAATAGAAAAGCAAATGGGCAAAGGAGTGTGGGTGGGGATGGGAAAGCAAATAGACAATGAAAGGGTGTGGGGAAGCAAGAATTGCAGGGAAAGTGGGTGGCTAGAAAACAAATGCACTCTCGTAGGCTGCTTAGCCAAAAAAGAAAAAAACCAGGAGCACCTGAAAAGGGAGCAATGGAAGAACACAAGCAATGGGTCCAGGTTCAAGTGGAGGAACAAACACCAGAAGAAATCCACTGAAGCTGACGAATAAGAAGCAAGCAAATGAGATTGACAATAAAGCCAATCAATGGTAAGCAAAGGGCAGGCTCTAAGCTGCAGTTTACTTAAGGTCTGATATAAATTTAACCCAACAGGTCATCCCGTCATTCCAGTATCTCCCCTCCACACTCCTTTTGAAATGTTCAAGTTCTTTCATGGATGCTCATGCTGCTTTTTATTTCTTGAAGTCAAAAGATCCCACAAGTCATCCACCCATTATTATCTATGCATAATTATAGCGATTCTCTACCATCAGATTCCCAGGGCCCAACATTCATACCCTTGAGAATTTCATGCTGCCAAAATTATTTTGTGTTTTTAGTGATTTATGGAAATCTCATTTTGTCTACAGTATTCTAACAGAGTGTTGAGGTAACGTTGAAGGCCCCGTGGGTATGATCTATTAAAATGTTATTGTCTGCATAGAGTGAAGTAGTCCCAACGTGAGAGGTAAAATTAAAGACTTTGCAGTAGTAAAAGTCAGTTCTATTCAGTAAAATTTGAATATTTATGGCACAATGACACACCCCTGCTCTTCTGTGCATCTGCGTTCCTAGCTGCCCCCTCACCCAGCTGTCAGATAGCAGTGCCCTAATCATAGCTACGTATTTTGTCTAAAGTCATATATACACATTGAAACATTTATTGGCAACATTTTACATTAAGTTGTGTCACAGGAAGAACAATGTTGGTTTTGTTCATTTAGGAACCGTTCAACCCACCTGTCGTGGATAAACCTGTGCTATTTTAGCCCTCTTCGGAAAAAACACATTTATGCTAAATCGACTGACCATGTGCAGGAGGGATACATCCTAAGCGTTGTCCCTTCACACCCTGACAGAGAAATGAAAAGCTCACGCTCAGATAAAAGTAACAATAATGAATTATGCACTTTATATCTGGTTGACCCTTGCCTCTTCTCAGAGGAGCAGGACTACTTTGTTTAAAAACAATAATGTATGAAGCGTATTTTCCATTTGAAAACCATGGTAGATCATACTCTTTGCAAGAGGTATGTGTTACAAGCGTGAAGAGGGAAACGAGAGCGCGCTTGATGTGCCATGAAAAGTCAGCACTGTCACTTGATCAGGCTTGTGACCCTGTTGCTGAAATGTTGTGCGTGATTGAAGTACTTTAATACTATTCAGTAGAAATTTTCGATTTCGGAACCATTCTCTAGCTAGCATCACGGGTCAGTGATCCTGCGGGCCTCTCTGGGAGAGGAAAGACATCCCAAGGAAGGATTGTGATTGGTTCATATAAATATCTTTATTTAACAAAGAATGAGTCCTTCCTTGTTGCTTCATTTACCTATTGGTTTTTGCTGTGGTTGGACCTTTTGGCTACCTCTCTGACTTTGCTCATTTTCTGTGATCAGACTGTCTTCAACTAATTCAGATGAGAACCCTACTCCTGTTCCTGCAAGTCATCCACCCAGGGAGTCCTTGGTCTGGCAATTTATTCAGATGAGGCCTGGTGGGAAGAAAGTGTTTTGGAAATATGTAATTTGTAACGTGTGCAAAAAAAAAAAAAGAGTTCAGCAGGGGCAGGAACATTCTATGAGTACCACTGGGATGTGGTGACATTTGAGGACTATGCCCCCCTCAACGCTTTGCTCGGGCTGAGGTAGCCCCTGCTGCAGAGCTTGATAACTCATCAGGGGCATCCACTTCGTTTCAACCTGGTGACACTGAGCCTGCTCAGGTACTCACTGCTCAAGCAGATAACTCAGCTTATACGAACAAAGCCCTTTTTTGCGGCTCATGCAAGATCATTTTTTCTTCTGAGACCAGCAGGGGTGCATGAGACAGGCTTGTCCAGGATCATACATGGCCACCTAGGCAATAGTTTTTCCCCAAAAAATCTACATTTTTCTCCTCTTTGTTTTGAAGGAGATATGCTTATTTTCTATACTCTCACTTTCTTCTTTGTGTTCTGTCCCTTTTAAAAAAAAAAAAAAAAGTAAAAAATGTTAAGCACAAAAAATACAGTTGCTGAAAATGTTACTTGAAAAAGCTCTTTTCAGAGTTACCAGAATTTCATTATGTATGTCTTTTGTACTATGTAATCCTCTTTTTTCCTTCTGAATGACTCTCGCGAGACACACTGTAGAGCCATGACGCTCTCATACACAGCCCGGGTGACTCTCGCTGGCCTCGCGCAAGAGTCATGTGCACAGTCCTCCGTGTCCACTCCAAGGGGGCAGTGTTTGCTGCTTTATGCTTGCGAGAGCGTACTTTCATAATGGAATTTGCATTTTCACTGAACATATCCTGTTGTAATAGGTATAATTTATATGCACCGGATTTTCGCTGTCCCTTCTGTATACGATCCCGTGAGACTCATTAGATTGTAAAAATAATTTACATTTTCCTTCATTACAATACTTGCCTCTTACAATCCCCACTAATAGACTATGGAGAGACATTGCCCTCTCCACTGAGACCTTGCATGAAGATTACTGGTGTGTAGAGTAGGGTGTAAAGAGAGACTGCCTCTCCACTCGCACCTTTCCCAGGCTAATTAGTATGCATAGTAGGGTGGGGATGGTACTGTGTTGTAGTTTCCAATCAGGATATGTCGTCCTGTAGGCCAGCTAGCTCACAGAACCACCGTAAGCCCCCATAACTCTAGCCAAGTAGGAAATGGTTCTGACAACCACTGAACATGATGGCCCTGGTCCCCAGGAATCGTGGTAGCAGATCTAGAACCCTTTTGCTCAGTCACTTGTGCTCTCTTTCTCTCAGAGTAATATACAAGGAATACATAATAGGGCATTTTCAATATTTATTGAACCAACTTGATTTTTGTATAACATATATGTGCTGCAATGATCAATAGACAAAAGCAAATGAAAGTTATTTGAAGTATTAGGACAATGAACAGATTGAAAAGTTCCACCATCGAGCTAAAACAATGTATATATGCAATATGCATAAGCAATGGGGTAACCCAGTATCCCTCAGAACCTGGGCATGTATAACACAAACAACAATCGGTTCTGTCGGGTCAAACCAATCACTTTGTAGTATTGAAAACTTTTGAGAAAAAGATAATTTAGGTACACAAAAAGCTTGAACACACTCAAAAAGACAAATTGATCTTGTTCATAAAGAAGGAATGATATTTTACTTCATATTTCCAAAATCTTAAAATGAGGTCAAGAATTACCTAGATAATAATGAAAATTGGAAAGGCTGTCTGATAATTCAATTAACAAAGCGGCGCATGTGGACATGATTATAGTGACAAAGTTAGTGAAGTGACACAGTGACAACGAGGTGAAATAATACTGTACATATATTTACAAAAACAAGAAATAAAGACAATCGAGTTACGCATCAACGATGGAAGTCGCCCTAACTAGGTAAATGAATTACAAAAATTGGTGTGTTAGGGGACCTGTTGAAACATGGACAAAAACCGTCGACGTTTCGACCCTGACATATGGCATAAATTAACGATGTCAAGACAGGTCTTCTTCAGGACAGGGGGATGAGATGGACAGCCTGCAGAGAGAAAGTTCTAGAATAAGTATGTGTGCAAGCGTGTGTCAAACCATGTCAATGCATGGGGTGCGTACGTAGTACTCACCAATTCTTCACAATATCTGGGGAGGCACACGAATCTCTGCCCAGAGGTCTTGAGGTGAGTTCACCAGGGATTTGGTCCAAATGGTGATTGTGGATAGCATCAAACGGTTCCCTATGGTAATCATGAGGGATACCGTTAGACAGGATAAAAACTAGGCTTCCCTTAATGTGATGGAAAAGCGACTGAAGCCTACCTGAAATTTAAAATGGGACAGATGGACGATTATTCCAGATCCTCTCTGGTCTCAGCCAAGTCAATTGCTTAGTTGGGAGACCGTGTTGAAAGAACACCAAAACGTAGCGCATCAAACTGTGAATAAATAGTGCGTCCTTACTAAGGGTTACGTGGTTCACTCAGTTGCATGAAATCACAATGAAATATGGCCATATCATGAGGAGGAAAAAGCCGTACCTGGACTTTAGGATGCTTATAGGCAATGGCGAATGGACGTGTTAATGGTGCCAAACGCTGCTTCGCAATAATTTATGGCATCATTATTGCTGCAATGAATAGAAAAGACGAGGCTTAATCTAAAATACCTAACCAAAAGGAACTGATTGGGGGAGGTTATGATAGGTGCATACCTTCTAACAGCAGGCCGACGGCAGACTTCTGTGATTTGTGCCAAAAGCCGCAGTGCCGCACGTACTTATACTTATATAGAGTGCTTCACGTTGGGTCTAGCGTGCACGAGATGCGTGCAGCAGCTATGACCGATCACTGGCCACGAATTAAACAGACAACAGACTTCCTGGTTAGGAAATTGGCGTCTGGAATAAACAAGCATTGGCATAGCCAATAGGTCTCGCCTTTGGGACCTTATAAGTGTTTAGCCATGCAACAGTTGATGTTGTTGCACCAAGGATATTGTGCTGGATAACTAAACACTTATAAGGTCCCAAAGCGAGACCTATGGCTATGCCAATGCTTGTTTAATTTAGCCCTAACATCATCACTCTGAGGAAGAGGTGACCGTGCAACTGGATTTAGACATTATAAAGAACAGCAAATTAAGTGTGCCCCCATTCGTTACCCTGTGAAACACAAAAGCTTGCATTTTATGTGTTTATTCCTAACCAAGCAGTGCGGTTGTTTCACCGACAACCAATTGGTCACCCATGACGCAGGGCATTTCTCATGGGTCAATTGAGACAAACTCAGCAACTGAGCAGTGGCCTCATATTTGAGAACACCCACGTACCTATAGAAAGCGAGAGGGTTATATCCAAGCTCATAAACGGACTAATAGTTTTACGCTTGAAGGCTGCACGGTGCTTTTGGAAAAGGACTGTGGCGTAAAACCCACTCCAAAAACCTTCAAACAAAAGGCCTTCAAAAGAGAGCACACTCGCCATCATATGAAACAGAAGAGGCCCAGCGCAGAGACTAAAATGCTTATTCCTAACATACGACTGCACTCACATATGAAGCAGCACTTATGAGATGTTCTCTCAAGCAATGGCAACAAAAAAGCTTTTCCGACAAAAAGCAACGATAATATTTGCGATCACAAAGAATGTGATAATAATGACATACCCGTTTGAAGAATTCCTCGTGATGAGCCCTCAATTAGGAGAGGGGGAATTGTGTCAACTCAGTCCAAACCACCCCCACCAACACTGCATCTCACGCTTCCGCGCCTCGATAAATAGTTCCTTGCACTAAGCCTTTCCCTTTCGTTTTGAACCATTACTATTCATTTTCAACAGCTTTTATTTAAGGAAATGGCCGGGTTAAAACATTACGTACATACCACAGACATGTAAAGAATTAAAATAAAAATATAAAGTTTTATCCTGCCTATGAACTTAATCGATAATCCCACCTTCAGATGTTACCACCGAAGCATAACGTATTCATTATTAATATTAAGAGATACATTAGACAGAAAGCAAAGAAATAAAACAGATTGAAACATACAAGCACTTAACTGTGTCATTCTTATATGGTGCCATACTGCCATTGTTGATGCCAACTAGTAAACTACACGCCAAACACCTCAAGGTCTCCATATAATTAAACTTTGGAATACACGCACAACAAAACATGTCTACACTAACGAGAATATTCAATCAAGAATTATAAAAATGTCCCAAAATGGTACTTACATGCCCATATCACAGTTTTCAGAACTGCTCTATGTTAACATTCTGGTTTCGTTTTCGTATTGCTAGGGGTTTCAAAGCAGCAACAAGAAACGCACTCTCTGGTGAGGGAGGGGGAGGAGGGGTGAGGGAGGGGGAGGAAAGGCAGATGGCGCCTCGCCAGCGATGCGAGGAATGGAAACGCGCTCTCTGGTGAAGGAGGGGTGAGGGAGGGGGAGGAAAGGCAGATGGCGCGCGTGCACGCTCGCGTGAACGCAAGCTGGTCGCCAGCAAAAGCCACCGTTTGCACTTCCAAAACCCGCTTACTAAAACTCTCGCCAGAGTAGCGCATGCGCTGGCTCAGGCGAGACCTAAAAAGGTTGTGATGCTGTGTACTGGCTCAAATTATAGGAAACTGATTTAACAATTAAACTTAAAGTATATTAAAAAGATTACGAACTTGTTGTCACATGATTCAATTCTAAGCCCCATAATTCTATTGCGAGCGGGGAGTCCGAATGTATCTCTAGAGTCAGATGTAAGAACATAATAGTTGGACATGTGTGTCGAATTTCGTGTATACATCAACAACGGACTTTTTCACATAAATCCACAATTACAACTATAATACCACTCAGTGCGGTGTGTACAAACATATTGTCAATTGTAAATAGCAAGGCAAAGGTAAAAATTCATGATTCAAACGTTTTCCAACATAAACTGACTCTTGTCATGAGGCCAAGAAAGAGATTCTAGAAGACGGAACACTTGCTAATGCAAATGAAGCATTAGAACGTGCTCAGAAAACCATTAGTGAATTTAACAGCGTGACACTAAGCAAAAAATTGGATAAATTGGGTAAAGACATCAAAAACTACGACAAGAAGGTTACCTACCCTTACCTCCTTGACGAATATTACCAACAGGATAGCCAGGGCTTTTTTACTAACAAAAGCAGACAGGACCCTAGAAGGTTCGCTACCTTTTCTGATTCCTCTTTCGGTAGCGGATCCGACAGTGAGTCAGACAGACCCTCAAGCAGTCACACCACTGCACAGGCACACGGTTATCAAGAACCCCAGTCTTTTTTAGGGGATTCCACATGGGGACCAAACAGGGGAGGAGGACAGGGACAGGGTGCTTCCTGGGACAGACCTACTAGGGGGTGGAACCGAGGACGCTACACCCAGAACACCCAGAACAACAACAGAAGAGGCAACTCCTGTGTCCATTTTTACCCCCACCAGAGCCATGGAGAAATTCAGACTCGTCGCCAAACCTACCGGTGGTAGATCCGAGGGGTGGCATATACATAGATTACCCAATTCATACCACTATGCTACCATTGCCTAACACCGCTATACACAAGGAGGCCCAAAATCCTGATCAGAATCAACCAAATTTGGGCATGATACCATTGCCCGGGATCACTACACACACCAATCAGAATGAAATAATCATATCAATGGCCCCCGTAGAATCTATAGTGACTGATACCATTGGACCAAATGGTAACAACACAACCATGGCAACCATTGAAGCCTCAGATTCGACTGCATCCAACTCGAGATCTTTGGACATCTCTGATCCAATTTTTAACCTTTCAAACTACACATTAACGGAGGCTGAGAAACATATCCTTTCAAATGGTCTCTCATTTGTCCCCACCAAGCCCCCTGATTCGTTCAGCACCAAATTAGAACTCTTGCAGTTCTTCAGAAAGATAAGATTGAAATATTTCTTCGCCCAACGAGATTCAATCTCCTTTCCTACTGCAGCCACTCCATTCAAATCTCCCTCGACCTTCACTCCACCTACATACCTTATGAGTCAAAAAATCATTGCTTATGAACAAATAGTAATGAAGGAGACAATGGAGGTTTTAGAAAAACACAAATACATCCAATACAACACAACTTTGGATGAAAAACGAGGCTCTACAGTCACTAAAATATAATTCCAACATCGTCATCAAATTGGCGGATAAGGGTGGAGAAGTAGTGGTGCAAAATAGGGATGACTATATTGAAGAAATTCTACGACAATTGAGTGATTGCAACAGCTATCAACGCATCCCTAAGGATCCAACATCGGACATCAGGAAATTGATACAGGATCTCACCAGAAGAGGATTGGAAGAAGGCTTCCTAAGTGACCCTGAATTCGATTTCCTTAACCAAAAGAATCCTAGAATCCCAACCATCTACACCTTACCCAAGGTGCATAAAAACCTTGAGAAGCCACCAGGAAGACCAATAGTGTCGGGATGCGGGTCCCTTCTTGAACCTCTGAACCAATATATAGACTATTTTCTCCAGCCATGGGTCGAACAAACCAAATCATACATTAAAGACACCATGCACATGATCCAAACTGTGGAAAATCAACCTTTTGATATGTCCGCACAAATTTTGGCTACACTTGATGTCTCCTCCCTTTACACAAGTATTCCACAATCAATAGCGCTGGAAGTTACAAGATCTGTACTGGACAGACGTACAGCCCCACATTGGGTCCCTACTGATTTCTTGGTAGGCCTTCTTGAAATAGCCATGACAAAGAACTACTTCGTGTTTCAGAATCAATATTGCCTACAATGTAAAGGCATGGCTATGGGGGCAGGCTTCGCTCCCAGTCTAGCCAACATGTTTATGGATGCCTACGAAGAGGAACATCTCTACAGCATCGATAACCCCTACATAGATAACATCAGTATGTGGAAGAGGTATATCGACGATGTTTTTATGATTTGGTCGGGCAGTGAGCTACGTTGAATGATTTTTGCATCTGGCTGAATGGGAGGTCCAGAGACATTCAATTCACCATGGCATGCAGTAGGACTTCCATCAGCTTCCTAGACCTCACTTTGCAAATCGAAGAAGGTGCGATTTTCACGAACCTATATAGAAAACCCACCGAGCGTAACACCTTGCTCAAATATAACTCCAACCATCCGAGGAGTCTCCGTGATAATCTACCCTATGGGCAATTTTTACGTCTACGTCGTAACTGCTCACATAGATCAGACTATTTAAAAAAATCAGAGACATTGACACAATGGCTGAGAGATAGAGGCTACCCATTGGGCCTTCTGAAACGTGCCAAGAAAAGGGCTTGGTACTGCCCTCGTGAAGCTTTGCTTGAAGTCAAACCGAAAACCACCCAAAATGACAAGATTATCTGCGTCACAACCTACAATCCAAAAAGCCATGAAATTAAGAGGATAATCAAAAAATACTGGAATTTGGTGTCAACAGAGATTGGGATCACAGAAGATCCATTATTTGCCTTCAAACGTGGAAGAAACATCAGAGAATCTGTAGTCTGTGCTTATTTGGAAACCCCAAAACAACCTGACCTAAGGACACAACTCAATCTACCCCCAGTGACTGGTCACCGCAAATGTGGTCATTGTAAGACCTGCCCTCTTACCATTGAAGGAAACAGTTTCTCACATAACAATCATACATACACATTGTCACATTTCACAAACTGCAATAGCACCAACTTAATTTGTCATTAAATGCCCCTGTGATAAACTATACGTGGGTCAAACGACACAAAAGATTAAGTGCAGGATCCCACAGCACATCAGTAGGATTGGATGTCATACACAAGGGGCACCATTAGTCGACCATTTCGTCAACTCAGCACATCATCCTGAGAGCCTTAGATGGACTGTACTTGAGAAAATACAGTTACACCCTAGGGGTGGTAACCTGTCAGCCTTGCTGAATCTCAAAGAATGTAAATGGATCCATTTATTGAATACAGTTGCCACTGGCTTGAACGAAATGGAGGAGACTTACAAACAGATGGGTCAACTTAGGAACAGGTGACTCTACCTCGTCCTTAAGCCAGATAGGTAGTCTGTTATTCTGCAAGGGCATCTTTTACCCCCAAGGTTCTACCTCTGCTTTGAAAATCTTCACCAAACACATCCTTGGTAGAACGCCCATCTGTCATTACTACAACGCCAGATAGTTGTCCCCTTCTTGAGAGGTAAAGCATTTGTTAAACTTTATCGAATATCACTTTGTCTCATCCACCACATAGACTGATGGTTACATACTTGGTTCGATATTATGAAAGGCCACCACATACATTCCACCATAACCGTGTTTTCTCAATCATGAACATTTATTTTATCTGTGCAATGTAATTGGACACTCCACGCTTAGTGGCATGTTTGAGTGCCACCATGGCCTCATGACAAGAGTCAGTTTATGTTGGAAAACGTTTGAATCATGAATTTTTACCTTTGCCTTGCTATTTACAATTGACAATGTTTGTACACACCGCACTGAGTGGTATTATAGTTGTAATTGTGGATTTATGTGAAAAAGTTCGTTGTTAATGTATACACGAAATTCGACAAAGATGTCCAACTATTATGTTCTTACATCTGACTCTAGAGATGCATTCGGACTCCCCGCTCGCAATAGAATTATGGGGCTTAGAATTGAATCATGTGACAACAAGTCTGTAATCTTTTTAATATACTTTAAGTTTCATTGTTAAATCCGTTTCCTATAATTTGAGCCAGTACACAGCATCACAACCTTTTTTATTCCAGGCGCCAATTTCCTAACCAGAAAGTCTGTTGTCTGTTTAATTTGTGGCCAGTGATCGGTCATAGCTGCTGCACGCATCTCGTGCACGCTAGACCCAGCGTGAAGCACTCTATATAAGTACGTGCAGCACCGCGGCTTTTGGCACAAATCACAGAAGTCTGCCGTCGGCCTGCTGTTAGAAGGTATGCGCCTATCATAACCTCCCCAATCAGTTCCTTTTGGTTAGGTATTTTAGATTAAGCCTCGTCTTTTCTATTCATTGCAGCAATAATGATGCCATGAATTATCGCGAAGCAGCGTTTGGCACCATTAACACGTCCATTCGCCATTGCCTATAAGCATCCTAAAGTCCAGGTACGGCTTTTTCCTCCTCATGATATGGCCATATTTCATTGTGATTTCATGCAACTGAGTGAACCACATAACCCTTAGTAAGGACGCACTCTATTTATTCACAGTTTGATGCGCTACGTTTTGGTGTTCTTTCAACACGGTCTCCCAACTAAGCAATTGACTTGGCTGAGACCAGAGAGGACCTGGAATAATCGTCCATCTGTCCCATTTTAAATTTCAGGTAAACTTGAGTCGCTTTTCCATCACATTAAGGGAAGCCTAGTTTTTATCCTGTCTAACGGTATCCCTCATGATTACCATAGGGAACCGTTTGATGCTATCCACAATCACCATTTGGACCAATTCCCTGGTGAACTCACCTCAAGACCTCTGGGCAGAGATTCGTGTGCCTCCCCAGATATTGTGAAGAATTGGTGAGTACTACGTACGCACCCCATGCATTGACATGGTTTGACACACGCTTGCACACATACTTATTCTAGAACTTTCTCTCTGCAGTCTGTCTATCTCATCCCCCTGTCCTGAAGAAGACCTGTCTTGACATCGTTAATTTATGCCATATGTCAGGGTCGAAACGTCAACGGTTTTTGTCCATGTTTCAACAGGTCCCCTAGCACACCAATTTTTGTAATTCATTTACCTAGTTAGGGCGACTTCCATCGTTGATGTGTAACTGGATTGTCTTTATTTCTTGTTTTTGTAAATATATGTACAGTATTATTTCACCTCATTGTCACTGTCACTTCACTCACTTTGTCACTATAATCACGTCCACATGCGCCGCTTTAATTGAATTATCAGACAGCCTTTCCAATTTTCATTATTGTCTAGGTAATTCTTGACCTCATTTTGTCTTTTTGTGTGTTCAAGCTTTTTGTGTACCTAAATTATCTTTTTCTCAAAAAGTTTTCAATACTACAAAGTGATTGGTTTGACCCGACAGAACCGATTGTTGTTTGTGTTAATGTATATATGCAGGCATATAAAACAATATACAATTCTTTTGTACACCTACTATGCGTCCCCTAAGCATCTAGGGTGTGTGTGTGTGTGTGGGTTCTGCCAAGAATCCCCTTACTGGATGATCCATCCCCCGTTACCTGAAGGAAAAGAATGTAGGTCCCCGTCATGGTCAAGAGCTGGACACCTATCGTAGAGATTTCAGCAGGTTGCTGGGCCGAAGCATCAGCATGTAGAGACCTCGCAATGACCGCAAACTGCTCGTCTGCCAACACCCGGAAATGGATGTTTGTTTATAACAATAGGCATCCTTGCCTTGGGCCGAGATCTTGGTCAGGCTGCCATTGTTTGCATTATAGATAACTCTGTCGCCATATGTACGAAACAAATAATCACAGTTGCACAATTTATGTATAGACCTTGTGCATGATGTCAAGATATCATGATAGTGTTCTAGCAAAGTAGTTTTGTAAGCAAGTATAGTTTCCTAGAAACTAATCCACACTGTCACGGTTGCAAATGTGTGGCAAAAGTCATTGTGTGAGAGTGAAGGCAACTTTAGGAAGAAACCTGTGTACATGTGAAAATGGCAGTGTATCCTCTCTCCTGGGATGTGTCTCGTGGATAATGCTTGTGCAAATTGGGATGGGAAAAGTGTCTTACCTTTGTGATCACATGTCTCCCCATTATGAAAGACGTGCAAGTAAACTATGCAGTTGAAATTACCTTTATACTCATAAGTATATCTTGCATAACAACTATAGAGACTATGATATGAAAACACACTGCCCTCTCAGCTGAGAATCTCCCCAGAGTAACACATGTGCAAAATACTATGTAGGTAGAGACTGCTCTCTTTGCTCATACTTCTCTTCATGATAATGAATGTAATTAGTATAGTGTAAAATGGAGTATCCTCTCAGTGTGCACATTTGAATGTAAGGACACACTCACCTCTCTCTGAGACAGCTCCTTACGGGGACAGGCATGTGTAGTATGGTGTACACAAAGATCAGAGCTCTGCACTGAAACTTCTCTCCAGAGTGACAAGCATATATACTAAGATGTGCAAAAGAACTGCCCTCCACCACCAGACAGCAGTGCGTAGTGTACTATGTACCAAAACCTGCCTCTTGTATGAAGATCTTTATTCTACTGTGGGAAGAAGTACTAATCTCTCTATAGCTCCTTAAACATACATATACATGCATGAGAACAGTTGACAGTTCTTGAAGCATGAACTGCCACTTTAAGTCAACATTAGAAGACTATATTCATTTTTAAATCTTAAAAGCTATTACGGAAAGAAATCAGTAGTAACGTCAAACATTTTTTTTGCTCCTCCATGTATTGCATGACATGGTACTTCTATTTTTCAGAGCTTCTGTTTTTCCATTTTCTCCCTAAAAAAAAAAGACAAAATAATCAAAAAATGTAAAGTTACATACTGATCAGTAATTGATAACAATGATACATCACAACATTCTCTGAGGTTTTCTACATTTTTCACCCAAAATCATATATTTATATGTACTACACCACTAACTTCATGTTTCTTTCTGTTAACAAAATCTGCAGCTTTAAACACTGCATTTTATTTATCCAAGGTAAAGCATGCCTTCAAACATAGTTCTATAACAACGTGTAAAGTAACACATTCCTTTTTACGCACCTTTCCTAACAGTGAGCACAATGTTTACTCTAGAAATGGCAATATCTCCACTCAAACATTTCATAGGGGTAAAATACATGCACAGGAAGGTTCATAAAAACCTAGGCCTTATATTAACATATTGCAGATGCTTTCTTTTATAATTTCAGGAACACTGCCTCTTTTACTTACAACTACATACATATTGAACATTTCATTTTTTATAACAACATCCAATGCTTGGGTATATCTCTCCACATTCTAAAGTCTACCTCTCACAACCTATATTAATAAACATGCACCTCTACAAACAGCTTTTGACTCACTAAACCTTGTATAGAATACATTTACCAACACTAGTACACTTACTGACACTTCTCATCAAACTTTGGAAGGTGTTGAGTGACCTTGGGATCCCTCCCTATCTTTTAAATGTTATAGAGAGGCTCCACTCGGAGAATTTTGCACAAGTACGTTGTGGAAAATATGGGAATCTTACTCCCCGTTTTCCTGTTCAAAAGGGGGTACGGCAGGGATGTGTTTTAGCTCCCACTTTATTTTGTCTTTTTATCAACGGTCTTATTGACCACCTTAAAACAATCGAGGACAATGATGCCCCCAAGCTAGTTTCGGGGAAGGTCCCTGCGCTGATGTTCGCAGATGATACCCTGCTACTCTCAAAAACACCAATGGGTATCCAGCGCACTTTAGATGGCTTTGCCAATTTTTGTATATTACGAGGGCTAGAGATCAACGTAACAAAAACTAAATACATGGTCTTTAACCCCCCTCGCACGACCCGTTCAAACCCTTCTTTACACGGTATTCCACTGGAAAGAGTGAAGATATTTGATTATCTGGGAGTTACCCTGTCAGAGCATTTTGAATGGGGTCCACAATTGGACAAAGCAAGATTTAGGCTAATCCAGACAGTGGGTGGTATAATGAAATTATATAGAACCTCAGTTTTTAAACCAGCCGCCCCTGTGGTGGAGATTTACAAAGCGCAAGCAAGGGGTGCCACATTATACGGGGTGGAGTTGTGGGGGCACTGCCCTACCACTAATCTGATGAAGGTGGAGAACAACTTTATGCGTCAGCTCATATGCCTACCCCGTAGCACCCCTCTTATCCCCCTCCGCATGGACCTGGGCATTAGGCCCCTTGATGAAGAAATTGCCCTGAGACCTCTAACTTTCTGGCGGAGGATATGGGTGACCCCAGAGCTGTCTGCCTTTAGGGCCGAGCTAATTGAGCTCTTATCCATTTGCACTGTCAAGAAAATTCCATGGCTGTGGCACATAAGGGCGCTTGCCTTTAAGCTAGGCAAGCCGGACCTTTGGAGAACACCCGAGATATCATGTGCCACGATTTCTAGGCTGGAACTAGTCAACTGCTATAGATTAGCCAAACTAGTGTCTATCCAAGAAAGTGCCTCATGTGGTCGTTTGACAGTAGACTTTTTGCAAGTAAAAGATGTATTCAGCAAAGAAAATTTTCTGGATTTTATTCAACCTCCATTGGCCAGGAAATTGTATGTGCAACTCAGATTAGGGACTCTCCCATTATTAGCTCACACCAGCAAATGGGTGAAAGATCAAACGGGTGAATGTCCTGCATGTAAATATAAGGAGGAGTCCGAATTGCATGTCTTGCTCCTTTGCCCTGCTTATCGGCTGCCGCGCAAGCGTTGGATAATCCAACTATGCAGGAATTTGGGATTTGTGCGCAGCATCGAGGCCTACAGAGTTTTAAAGTATGACACGCACCCACCTATTGTTTTTGCTGTATCTCGATTTTTAAACTGTATGTGGCACATTCGGCAGGCTTGTTTAAAGTAGCTTCTACGGGGAATTTCAAATGTATTAAACTCGCGTAGGTTGAGCAATTCTGTCCCCATGATCCGGGCTCCGCATCTTAGTCTTACATTTGTATCTTTTGAAAACTTTTAGACTGCAGCATATCCTAGGATGGTTGTTTTTATTCTCTTTTTAATGGGTTGATGATAGTATTATGTATAATTTCACATCCCTGTTGCACTTTTACCTACTGTGTGTTTTGTCTTTTTCATTTTTGAGATGATCACTGCATTAGAAGACGATTGTGCGCCACTCTAAATTTTAACCATAAGTGTATATCATTTGCTTTTACTGTTTGTACTTTTATGGCCCTAGAGGCCGAAACAAAGTTAATAAATGGAAAAAAATTGAATATTTACAATTACCTAACTTAGAGCAGTTTCTTATATATAGTTGAAGACACCAGTCTGTCTCAGTTCCAAATTCAGTCATTTCTGCTGAGCACAACTCCAACAGGTTTCCTTCTTCTCCAAATCACCAAGAATGATCTGAGCTCTCCCTGGTTCTACACCTAATCACATCACATCATTTCTTCAACCATGCAATAAGAATGGTAACTATTGGTTGAGCCTTGGCCCTTTTCTTTTTAACTTCCCCCTTCCCCCACGATCTTGTGCGAGACTAGCAGGATCGTAGCACCTCAAGGCAGGCCCAGTAATTCTCCATGCGGTTCTCGCGAGCCTCTGGTGACATCGCACGTGTGCATGCAGCAAGCATCACTCCCTGAATCTTGTGGGCTTCTCTCACGAGAGCCTCGTGGAATCGAAACAAAATTGTAGGGAAATAGTAGTATGTGGGATCAAGTATTCACTCCACTGAGACCCATCTCTTCCATGACAGGTAAGTGCAGTATGGTGTGGAGAAAGACTGGCCTCTCCACATAGACCTCTGTCTCAGATGACAGTTGTGTGTAGTAGTGTGCATGGAGCGACAGTGAGACCCCTTTCTTGGATGATGGGTGTGCGTAGTAGGGTGTGAAAAGAGAGTAGCCTCTTTCCTCAGACCTCTCGCTTACATGAAAGGTGTGCATAGTAGGGTGTCTGAAAGAACTTCCCTCTCTTTCCACACCTCTTTCACAGATAACAGGAGTGCATAGTATGGCGTGTATGTGGACAGCCCTCTCCTTCCAGACCTCTCGCTCAGATGACAGGTTTGCGTAGTAGGGTGTATGGAGAAAGACTGCCTCTCCGCTAAGTCCTCTCTCTCATATCATTGGTGTAAGTATTAGGGTGTGTACATGGACTGTCCTCTTCTATTAGACCTCTGTCTCAGATGATGGTTGTGTGTAGTAGGGTGTGTACATGGACTACCCTCTCCTGCCAGACATCCTCTGCGTCTTTTTCAGGAAGCCCCTGGGTAGGCTGAATCCCGTGGGCATGTAAAAAATAAAGGAGGGGGCGCATGGGGCCCGCCCCCCTAGGGTTTATAAAACCCCGGGGACCACCACCTCCCCAGGGTATTATTAATAAATTATGCTGTGGCCCACACGGACCACCCGCAGCCCTGGGGACCACCACCTCCCCTTGGCTATTTACAAATAAATGGGGGGCTGCATGGACACCCCAAGCCCCGGGGACTGCCACCTCCCCAGGGCTACATATACAGAAATGGGGTGGCAAAAAATGAGGGGGCCATGTGGGCCTCCTCCTGGAGCCATACATGGCCCTAGGGACCGCCACCTCCCAGGGCCGGCTCCTGCTATGTCCTGGGGTGGTAATCCCCAGGACATAGCTGTTTGCTGTGGCTTGGCAGAAGCTTTCCCGCCAAGCCACAGCAAATGCTCCGCTTCCAACAAGTGAGAACAAAAAAATTCTCTTGCTTGCTGGAAGCGGAGCATTTGCTTTGACACATGGGGAGCTGCATGTTTAGCAGCTCCCTGTGTCAAAGCAGTGCTGGCTCCCACAGGAGGCAGGGAGCCGGCAGGTACCACGGAGGCCTTCAGGTTTCCACTGCGGTTCCCAATAGAGATGCAATGCTCCAGGGGATGGGGTCCCCGGGGCCAAAATCGACCCGGGAAGGGGGGGTCACACGGCCTCCTCCCCTAAATAAAAAGAATACAAATACAAAAAAATACCGGGCCCTGGGGGATGGGTCCCCGGGGCCAGAATCAGTCTAAGAGGGGGTCCGCGCAGCCCCCTTCCCCATTTCATAAAGGCCTGGCCCAGGGGGATGGGGTCCCCGGGGCCCAATTTAGCCCAGGGAAGTGGAGCCACGCAGCTCCCCCTCCCATAAAAAAAAGACTGCCAGTACGCAAGATGCCTGTCCCCTTCCTCCACCACTCTGCAAACGCACCTCCTGGTGCACTAGTAGTTTGGGTATAAAGTCCCCTTGGATGCTGAGGGCCCTTGGGGGCCAACAAGTCCTCCTGTAAGTCCCAAACAGCAGAATTGCTGGGAGGTCTTCGGAGGCCATGTCTCCTTTCTCCACCACTCTCAAAAATGCCTCCTAGCGCACTACTGGTTTGGGGATGAAGTCCTTTTGGCTGCTGAGGGTTCTTGGGGGCCAACAAGCCCTCCTGTTACCTCAAGTAAGTACCACATAGTGGGATTGCTGTGAGCTGGTCGGAGGCCCTGCCCCCCTTCACCACCACTCTGCAAATGCACCTCCTGGCGCAATAGTGGTTGGTGGATGAAATACTCTTGGTTGCTGAGGATTCTTGGGGGCCAAGAAGCTCTCCTGTTACCGCCAGTAAGTGTGACACAGCGGGATTCCTGAGAGCAGGTTAAGAGGCCACACCCTCTTTCCGAACCACTCTGCAAACACGACTATTAGTTAAAAAAAACATAGAAACTCCCTGTAAAAGACAACGGTTGCAGGTATGTTATAGTTAGGCTCAAATTTCACTCGTACAAAATCATAGAAATTCAGCAGTTACCTTAGCTAACTACAACTTATGCCCCTTCCCCCAATGCACTGCTTATGACCTCACATATTACATCACTCATGACATGGTCAGTGACGTCACAGATGACATCTCAATGACACAGGGAGGTTGTGGTCCCCTGGACTGTGGGGGGCCCGCGGCCCCCCTTAGTTAGAATGAATAGATCCAGGGAGGTGGCAGTCCCCAGGGCTGCACGCAGGCCCCCCTTCATTCATTTTATGTATAGCCCCAGGGAGGTGGTGGTCGCCAGGGCCGCAGGGGAGGCCGTACGTGCCCTTCGCATTAATAGTAAATGTTTAGCCCCTGGGAGGTAGCAGGCTCTGGAGCTGTGGGGGAGGTCGTATGGGCCCCCGCATTATTAGAATATGTATTGCCCCGGGAGATGGCAGTTTCCGGGCCACGGGCATGCCCAGTGGGCCCCCCGTTTACATATCTTTGAGTGCCCCGGTCTTCTGCCGCAGGAACCCCTGCATACATTAAAGGCAGTGCCCCGGGGAGGTGGCAATCCCGGGGCTTTCATAAGCCCTACCCCCCTCCTATTTGTATGGTATGCCCCCTGGACTTGACCCACCCGTGGGGTTAATTAAAAACAAGCGTGGGAGCCTGCACTTATTTATTTTCCCGTTATTATCACGAATTTGCGGCAATTTGTTTTTTAAACAAACTTTTTTTTTCCTGGCGGGGTCCCTCTGGGACCCCAGAACCTACTTTAGGGGGTCAGAGTATTCATACCCTGCCCCCTTTTCTTATTTTTTTTACGCTTTTTTGTGGGACTCGGCTGAAGCGGAGACTAAAGATGGCTGCCAACACTTCCTGCTTGAAGTGTTGGCAGCCAATCACAGCTCTGCATTTCCTTGCATGAGCTTGTAATTATTCACAAAGTTGTCGTGGCCACAGATATACAAATTTGGATTTCTTTTAACATCTCAAAATCTACTGAACGGATTTACACCAAATCTACCTTTCTGCCAATTTGGTGTCATTCTATCCAGTGGTTCGGGCTCAGGTTCAACTAAAGGTCCTATGGAATTTAACATTAACATAAGAAAGCATACTTTTTTGCCTCCCTTTTTCTCGGCCCCCACTTGACGGATCACGCCGAAACTTTCCATGTGCAACCAGATTTACTATGACATCGTTTTTCAAAATATTTTGTGAAGATTCATCAAACAGCGTCAAAGATATATGCAAGTCAAAAAACGCTTTTTCAATGGAAACATGGTCATAACTAGAACTACCTACTATATATATATATTTATATGTTCTTATTTTCTTGGCTAAAGCCAGAACCTATTGCCCCCAATTTGTGTTTCACAAATAAACTATGCATCTCTGCAATGAAGCCAGAATTAATATATTAAATAATCTCACAGGACAGTGAAGTATTGCATCCATTATTTCAGGATGTGACTGCCTTCTGGAATAAATTGCTGACATTAAGTCTAAATACACTGTGGTGTATTTGTTGAAGAAGTCATTACCTGTTTGCCTAAATTTCACTAAAACTTCTGTTGGGACTGTTTCTTTGATATTGCATTGTCACAGTGTATTAGATCCATTTTTGCAATTTAGAACACAGTTTTAGAGCAGACTTTGTAATACAAATATTTTATTAAATTGCAGGTTCACATTGTCTTACACGGAGAGGATGGTGTATCGGAAACTAGGGAACTTCATTGTGCAGATAAACCTCTATTTGAAAGAAATTCGAGACACACGTTTATTATGAGGTACAGCAGAAAAGCATTGTATGTTTTGTGCTTTAGCTTCGGAAACCATTGTTAAGTGAACCCTTTTATTTCTTAAAAAATTATATTGTACGTTGTTCAATGTTACAGAAATTTGACACTCAGAATATCGAATGAGGTAATAATTCAGTTCCACAGCTCAAATCTCCAAGACCTAGGAAGTAGGCACAGGTGGAAGATGGGAAGCACTTTCCTAACCGAGATTCCATTGCTTCAGGTAGAAAACAGCAGACATGCCCACAGGTAATCTCAGGATATTGTTATGCCCCTATGCATAAGTGAGAAACTTGGTTAAGTTCAAACCGAATCAGGGGACTTGGTCTAGCGCCAATTGAGTACGTCGGGAGCTGCATCGCTCCCTGACAATCTCCACCATCCATCGCTGTTCTGCATCAGGATTGCCCACACAGGAACAGCATTGTGCTCAGGATTCGTGGGTGCATTGTGACTGTGGGGGGGGGGCAAAGCAAGTCTCTGAAGAGCGGGGCATTAAGTGATGTCCTGCCCTGTGTCGCAGCAGCTCACCACAAGATAGCAGCAGGGCCAGCTTTACTGGGACTTTGTGTGGCAAATGGCAGTTGTCACTGAAGGAATGCTGATTGAGGAGCATGAGTGGAGCGGCAACTAATACAGATTTCGACAAGACACTTTGTATCTATTTGGGGCCGCAGTGAGTACTTTTATTTCGCTCCAAGAACTAGCATAAACTAGGCACATACTCACTAAACCCTGACAGCATTGAGTGATTTTATTTTGCCGCATGAGTGAACAAAGTTGACAAGAACCTGCTCACTAACTTGGGCACACACTCACTAAAGCGTGACAGCATTGGTTGGCACGATGAGCAGAGTACGTGCGGCAAGTGGTGGTTTGGCACTGTAGAAATGCTGATTGAGGTGCATGAGTGGAGTGGCAAGTAATAGAGATTTTGACAAAAGACTTGGGAAAGCAATGTCGGCTTCAAATGGGGACAGGGCGGCAGATGACAATTGGCATTCCAGGTATGCGGCTGAGTGGGTGCCCGACTGAACGCAGCTTACAAAAACATGCACATAAACTATGTTTTGGCTGGGGCGCTTGAGTGAACCCAGCCAAATGGGGGCATAAGCTGTTTCATCTCATGTGGCAAGCGATGGCTGACTGAACGCAGCTGACAAAAACTTGTGCATAAGCTTGGGCATACACTTACTAAAGTCTGACAGCATTGGTTAGCATGAAGAGCAGATGACGTGGGGCATAAATTGTGTTTTATCTGGGCGGCAAGCGACATGGTGACATGCATCTAAGGTGTGTTGCTGTCAGTGACGCTTACTAATTTGCTGTTGAGAAGAACATGCGCATAAACTGCGGCATAAACTGCGTTTCATCTGGGATGGCAACCGGCGGCTGACTGAATGCAGCTGACAAGATCTTGTGTATAATTTTGCTGCTTGAGTGAATGAAGCTGACAAGAACTTGCACATGAACTGGGGCACATGCTCACTAAAGCCTGACAGCATTGGTTGGCCCGACGATCAGAAGACTGGGCTTAAATTGTGTTTCATCTGGGGTGGCAAGTGTGGTGGTGACACACATCTAAGGCGGTTGCAGTCAGTGACGCGCTCACTAATGTGGGTTTTAAAAATGCTGCTATTTTTGGGACAGAATGCCAAAACTGCAGTGAACTAGTTTTGAAGCGTGCTGGCTATCTAAAGCTTGTTGCTGGGGAAAAGATCAGTGACACTCACACTAATCTTATCAGTCATACTTTCAATGACACACACACTATAATCATCCTTGAAGAGCAACACAGTCTGTGCCAAAAGGAGTGGTGACTTAGATTGTACTGCTGAAAAAGAGATCAGTGTCATGCACACTCATTTCATCAGGCACTGGTGGAAGATACTGTGAATTGCAGAGAGAACGAATAGAGGCTGTGTGGGGCCTGACGGTCTGTGTCAAAAACAGAGACGCACACTTTGGACAGCAGTGCGTGTTCATGATCTAAAGCATGTTGCTGTGAACGAGTTCCATGACATGCGCACTATACACTGGTGAAAGTTACTGCGGGAATGAGTCAAGCAACAAGATTAGCAACAAACTTGTGACTCTAGCAACAAGATTAGCGGCCATATCTAAAAGGAGTGTGAGCCCATATTGGTGTGTGTTGGTGACACATATTGACTCGCTAATACTGTTGTTACAGTTCCCTGTAGCACTATTCCAACACAACCTCAATTGAAGTGGGTAATACTTATTACAATGGGTAAATATGTGAAGAAAAAAGATGTAGGTGACCAAGGCCCATCACTGGCGCAGTTGCCCGCTGCTGTGGAAGGGGGGGTGCTTGTGTTGATGTAAGTGGACCAGCTTGCTGCCACTTTGCTATTGCTGCTTTGCAGGAAGCATCAGAATTGAAAATAGATGCCTTGGGGGCTGAGCAGGGACTTTTAAGGAATGATCACCATCAAATGGTTGAGAGGGTCATGACCACAGAATGCACATTGGACGCAATTATCCCAGAAATATCCACTATGCAGAAACAGCAAATCTGCATGGAGAATAGAGTTAAAATTCTTGGGAAAAAAAGCTGAGGATACTGAGAATAGGGCCCGAAGGAACAATATCCACATTATAGGATTACCAGAACTTATAGAAGGTACCAGTGTTAACATGACTGCATTCCTGGAATCGTGGATCAAGGAGGTAGTGGCTCCGGTGTGGCTTTCGAAGCGACCTCCTCTGCTGGGAGTGCCACCAAGGCTGGTGATTGCCAGATTGCTGTATTTCAACGACCATGACCACATCCTAGCTCAGGCCCTAACTAAAGAAGACATAATGATTCAGAATCAGAGAGTTATGATATTTCCGAATTTTACCAAGGATGTTCAAAAGCAAAGGGCTTCCTTTACTGAGAGGCAACTCCGTGACATGGGGATATCCTATGCTATGTTATTTCCGGCTAAGGTTCGTGTTGCACATGGCCAGGAGGCCCTATTCTTTACCTCCCCACAATAGGTTTTAGAATGGACTGATTGACTCCCCCCAGTGAGAGGGGGGCTCTCCCAAGAACAAGAAACAGTCTGCTAATTGACCTCCTAGAAACAGTGTAAAGGGGTGGAGGAGTTGCCCCTTCTAGATTGCAGGCTCGACAAGAGCAGAAAAGAGTGGTGAATTAAGTGGAAGTGCTAAATGGAGCAGGCTTATGCACCCTTTCCCTAAATACTGATGATGAGGGGAGAGACACTCAAACTTCTAATTCTACTCCTGACGCGGAGGTGGTTCTCCCATGTCACACCTGGCACATCTAATGATATCATTGGAAATATTGAAGCAAAATTATGTGGCTTGCTTGTGGGCTCTTAGATTCTGAACTAGGTATGGGTGGTGTGCAGTACAGCAGGGAGGCGAGTAGGCACGAGCAACCCCTCTAGTGTAGTGGTATGGATAGTGTTTGCTACCTAGTTTGGAAGGGGAGTGTGCCTCTACTTGTACTGGGATGGGTAAAGTTTTTTTTTTTTAGGTTAGGATGTCCAAAGGCCCCTATCAGTCTATATATGAGTGGGTGGATGCTGCGGGGGCAACACCCCTGTAGATGGGAATTGGCCCGCTCACTACTACTGGTTTGTAACTGCTTGGAAAAGATATGGCAGCCTCTTTCACCTATAACTTTATGAGCTGGCATGTGCGGAGTCTAAACAGTATGACTAAACGCCATAAAGTCTATTCATACCTAAAAAGACTGGGAACGCACATTGCACTTTTGCAAGAGTCCCACCTTGCTTTTTCTGAAAGGGAGGCCTTATTCAAAAGATGGCAGCGTCAATTATATGCTACCTCATACTCTGCTTTCCCTAGAGGGGTTCTGATATGGGTTCGCTCAGGGGTACCCTTCCAAAAAACACATGAATTGATTGACCTTGGTGGAAGGTATGCGGTGGTGTTGGATCACCTAGCTGTTTGGGATTTGACTATAGTGAGGGCGTATGCTCCTAATGCAGACCAGGGTGGGTTCCTCATGGATTTGTCAAGAATATTTATGCAGAATGGTTTCAGATCATAATCCAGTTCGACTTTCACTGGGATGGAATAGAGAGCAGCCTGGGATACCCGATTGGTGTTTGCGGGTGGAGACCCAGGACGATTCTGCATTTCTCCACACTATTGGAGACGCTGTTCGGAACTACTTTCAAGATAATGAGGCCTCGTCTGCGTCCCATCTGATGGAATGGGATGCATTTAGAGTTGTTATTCGGGGGCATCGTATAGCAGGAACAGTGGGGGTGAGGCGCACCCTAGTGAGAGCCCTTGGAACGCATGAGAAGGTTCTTTGGGAGCTGACGCTTGTAAGGCCTGGGAATCCAGGGCTGAAGCAGCTGCTCTTAGATGCCAGAGAACGAGTAGCGGTACAGATGGAAAAATTACGCTGCTTTGGTTACCGAGAGTATGTGGTCCGGGCACATGTAGAAAGCGACAAGGCGGGTACTCTGCTGGCCTGGCTCACAAATCCCAAAAATAGAGGCTCACAAATCCTTGAGGTGGATTTAGAGAATGGCGAACACCTCTACACACAAGAGGGCATCAATTGTAGATTTAGGGACGACTATAAAGCGTTATATGCACCCTCTCCGCTGCTGCCCACTCAGTTTGTTACTGATTTTCTACACCCAGTGGAATTGTCGACGGTCTCCTGTGAGGAAGCGGGGGAGCTGGGAACAGATATTACCATTCAGAAAGTGCAGGCTACTATAAAATATTTGGCGAAAGGGACAGTCCCTGTGGTGGATGGCCTTCCAGTAGAATTTTATGCAGCTTATGCTGAGGCGTTGGCGCTGAGATTGGTTACTCTCTACTCTGCAGCCTAAGAGGAGGGATGCTTTCCATCCCCAATGGCTGAGGGATTAATAATCCAGCTGTTAAAGCCAGGAAGGCCTCTTGTGGATGTACAGGCATATCACCCTCTATCTGTGCTCAACTTGGACTACAAAATCCTTAGTAGGATCCTGGCAACATGTCTGCTTCCATTGATGCCCAAGTTAATACACACAGATGAATCTGGGTTCATCCCTGGGTGGAATACAGCACATAATATTAGGAGGGTTCTGGCGATCACGGAAGCAGAAATTGAAGGGAAAGATAAAGCGGTGATAGTGGCAATAGACATAGAAAAAGCCTTCAATAGCATTTTCTTTATAAGGTGTTAAATAAAATGGGGATGGACCCTGTGTTTGTCCAGTGGACTAAACACCTGAATTCAGCACCTACTGCCCGTGTCCAGACTGGAAGATATATTTCAGAAAACTATGTGGTGGGAATAAGAGCGCTGCAAGGCTGCCCACTTTCCCCATTATTATTTGCTATTGGGGTGAACCACTTGCTAGCAGCACAAGGGCTGGTGGTGTCTACAGGGAACTGTGGAAGTACAGGGCGTTGTGCATTATTCAGCACTCTATGCGGATGATGTGGTTCCTGAGAGATGCAAATGAAGATTTTCCACATGTGATTCCACGTGTGTGAGAGTTTATGCCATGCATCTGGCCTATGCATCAATTGGAGTAAATCTCACCTGTTTCTGTTGCTTAAAGATGCACTTCAACCTGAAGATCTTAGGGAGCTTGCCTGGGAGGAGACATGCTTAAAGTATCTTGGGGTTCGAATATACCATGAGACCTCTGATTTCTTGGAGGGTAATATTGGTGTGGCCACTAGAAGTCTTCGCTCGTATGTGGATTTCTGGAAGACTCTGCCACGATCGGAGGTAGGATGTATACCGGTAGCAAAAAGGGTAGCATTCCCCAGACTTTTATACTTTTCTCTGCACTACCTATAGTGATACCCTCTGGGATCTTCCGCAACTTGATTCATTATTGATTAGTCTTATATGGGGATCGGGTAGGTACAGAGTGGCGTTATCTAAATTACAGCGCCCAACAACAATGGGGGGACTAGAGGCTCTAGATTTCGAGGCTTATTTGCTGGTGCATTTGCAGTGGTTTGCTCAATGGATCCATTCTCCGAGATTTCCTGAGGAGGCAAATACGGAGTTGTTGCCAGGTTTGTGTTCTGTACAGATTTCTCCTGGCACCAAGGAGACCTGCATTGTGGGTTGTGCGACACTGCTGGTGTCGTGCTCTCCAACGTACTCATGCCCCTGTGCCCCCGGATATCCAGCTGGGAAGTTTGTAGTGAATTACACCGGGCGAAGAATTGAAGGGCCTAGTGTAATGGTCTGTCTATGGAGTGCATCGAATAGGGGATCTTTATAGAGATGGGGAACTTCTATCCTTTGAAGATTTTTCAGCTACCTTTGTGATCCCAAGAGGGCAGTTTTTATTACATGTGGCCATGTACTACCTCGGGCCACTTAGGGTGCTGATTTGTCTTTATCAAGCATTACTGAATGATATTGTAACACCTCTAGTGGGACTTATAGAGAAATGGGAAGATGATTTTGCACTTCCTGCTTCAGAATCAGATTAGGCAAAGATACTTGCTCGTTCCTATACTGTATCTAGGAATGTTAGATTTAAGCTGATTAGTTTTTATTATTTGTATAGGGCATATATGACTCTGGGCAAAATATCTCGGATCTTCCATGCTGCTGATTTGGCATATCCAAGATGCGGTGAGCAAGGAGTGGAAATGCTTCACATGGTGTGATCCTGCCCTCTATTGGTGGATTTTTAGAGGGAAGTAGGGATCTGTGTTAATGAGGTGACTCAGAGAGCGATTGATTGTGCTCCCTTGATTTGCTGATCTGCCTTCTGGGGGGATTTCTTAGACCAGCCAAGGGCAAAAATGCTACAGGGTTTATTACCAGATTGGTAATTGTAGTTAACAAAAAGCCTAGAAACTGGTGCACAGAAGCTCCATTATGAGAATATACATAGAATATGACACTCTAAAACAGCCCACCTCAAATATTGAGTTTTCTAGCAGAGCTTTTAAGCATAGAATTACCATAGTGCCATCCTGGGGGAGCTAGAAAAGTGCCAAAAGAGATCTATATCTTGTGTTTTTTCATTGTCAATAACTTTGGCACCATTTGACGACTCCACGAAATTTTCACAACTGATATGACACTCACTTCAGCTGCTGTCTTGATAGTTTTGGGGTGATCCATCAAGCGGGGGCCGAGATCAGGGGGTGCTTAAAAGTGCGTTTTCCCCATGTTAATTCCCATAGGACCTTTAGAAACGGCTACAGCCCAAACTGTTGGTCCAAGGGAGTGCCTTATTTGTGATTTGGTGTAAATCCATTCAGTAGTTTTGGAGTTATTTAAGGAAATTTCCAATTGAATATAGGGGGACGCTGAGGTTCCGCGAGCCCTCACGATCTTGTGCTGAGATCTGATTGGCTACCATCCCTTCTAACCACGAAGTGTTGACAGCCATCTTGTGACTCAGTTGAACCGAGTCACACAAAAAAGATTTAAAATAAAGAAAACGGGGCAGGGTAGAAACACCCTGACCCCCTAGGGCTCTTGAGGGTGAGAAGGGGCGGGTCCCACAGGGCCAAAAAAACGTTTAAAAAAAAAAAAAAACAATTAGGCGGGAGTCGCGCTAGAGCCAAAAGTTAATTTTAGGCCCCCAGGTGGGCCAGATGCCAGGGGCATTTGGCACATACGGGGTGTGCACAGTCTCTCCCCCCCCCCCGGCTTATTAATGCTCAGGGAACCACCACGTCCCCGGAGCTTCTTTATTAAAAGAAAATGCAGGGGAGGCCCGTACGGCTGCTCCGGGGACCACCACCTCCCCGGAGCTTTAAGTTTTATAAATGGGGGGCCTCTTAGACCCCTCCCAGTTTGGGTCCACCACATCCCCAGGGCTTTACCTGAAAATAATGCGCCCCTCCCCACAGTCCTGGAGACTACATCCACCCTGGGGCTTTAATAAGAAATAATGTGGAGGCTGCGCGGCCACCCGGCAGCCCAGGGGACCACCACCTTCCCGGGGCTTTAATAAAAAATAATGCAGTGGCCAGGCGCCTCCCCACAGCCCCGGGGACCACCACCACCCCAGGGCAAATAGAAAGAAAGGAGGGGGGCATGTGGCCACCCTCCTGAAGCCGTAGATGGCCCTGGGAACAGACACCCCCAGGGCCGGATTCAGTAATGTCCCTGGGTGCCCACCGCTGGGACATTGCAGTTTCATATGGCCCTCCAAGCAATAGCAAGCTCTGCTCTGCTTCGAGTAAGTGAGAGCATGTAAAATGCCCCCGCTTACTCGAAGTTGAGCAGAATTGCTTTTGGACAGAGGGAGCTGCATGTTCAGCAGCTCCCTCTGTCCAAAAACGTTACCGGCTCCTGCAGGAGGTGGGGAGCCGGCAGGGACCACGGGGGCCTTCAGGCTCCCCCCACGGTCCCCAACCTGAGTAACTGGGTGCCCTGGGTGGAACCAGGGCACCCACAGTACAGGCCTTGCCCCGGGGGATGGGGTCCCTGGGGATGATATCGGCCCTGGAGCGGGCCGCTTGGCCCCCCTCGCTTTTTACAAAAAATAAATAAAAAAGGGGCAGGCCCCTTTTGTTAACTCCAGTAAGTCCAACACAGTGGTATTGCTGAGAGGACTTCGGAGGCCATGCCCTCTTTCTCCACTACTCTGCAAACGGGCCCCCTGGCGCACTACTGGTTGGGTGATGAAGTCCACTTTACTCCTGAGGGACCTTGGGGGCCAAGAAGCCCTCCTGGTACCTCCTGTAAGTACTACACAACGAGATTCCTGAGAGCTGGTCGATCCCAGCCCCCTTTCTCCACCATTCTGCAATCGCGACTACTACTTAAACAAACCATAGAAATAAACTGAAAAAAACAAAGGTTACAGGGACGATATAGTTAGGAATTAGCATTTAAAAAACCTTAGAAAATCACTGAAAAAAACAAAGGCTACACAGGCGTTATAGTTAGGCTCAGGTTTCACTCGTACAAAACCAGTGAAATTCAGCATTTATTATATTAGGGTGAGAGGAGGTCTGCCACTCTATCACAAGGATGATGTCATCAGTGATGTCATCAGTGATGTCATTTGAGATGTCATCAGTGATGTCATGAGTGATGTCACTGACCATGTCATGAGTGATGTAATATGTGACGTCATCAGCAGTGCATTGCGGGCGCGCGAGTTATAGTTAGCTGAACTAACTATAACGGGGGAATTTCTATGGTTTTGTACGAGTGAAATGTCCAACTAACTATAACGCCCCTGAAACCTATGGTTTTTTCAGTGAATTTCTAAGGTTTTTTAAATGCTAATTTCTAACTATAACGTGCCTGAAACCTATGGTTTTTTCAGTGAATTTCTAAGGTTTTTAAATGCTAATTTCTAACTATAACGTGCCTGAAACCTATGGTTTTTTCAGTGAATATATATATATTTATTATACTATGTATACATGTGAAAATATCTCGGTCCCCTGTTTGCCTCGGTGGCACGGAAAAAATGGGTGGAACTGACGTCAGCATGCCGACGAGGCCCTCTTATGGCTCCGATGACGTCATACGGTGTCGCGAGCGGAGCCGTGCTCGTTGACGTGGGAGAGCTAGGAAAGAATTTTCGTGGAATGCTGGTGCAGGGGATATTCACCTAAGTGTTCAGGCTAGTCCTTTGGGAGCAACTGTTTATGTTGCCACTCCAGAAACCGAAACCAGTGATCCGAGGGCAGAGGCCCTGCAGATGGCACACGAGGTGGGGTGCCCAGTCGTGTGCACCAGCGGGGCAGCGAAGTGACAAGCACCACAACCCACAAAAAAGGTAACGAGGGCACTGAATAACACAGGATCTTCTCTTTGTATCTGGCAGGAACAATGAAGTTAAAATGCCCTAGTACCAAAATGTAGAATTAGTGCTACAACGGTCTTCAAGAGGACCTGCGATGCCGCTTCTGCCTCCCGTACCCTGGAGGCGGCACATGGGTCACGCGGTACAGTCATACTGCGGTGGGACGCACACTCGTTGACCTCTCATGGCACTGCTCCACACTTCAGGGAGGACGCTTTCCATTAGCCATGTTTTCTGATGACATGTCGCGCCGGCCCCGTCCAACAACAGAACTCCTTTAGATCCAAACAGACTCTTCCACTCTCTCACCGGAAGTGAAACCAGGCCACGCGGACACTTTCACAATACAGCAGCCGGGAATGCACTTTTCGGTAAAAACCACATTCCTTCCTCCTAATTAATCAAATAAACGTCTCACTGAAGAACAGGGGCCAGCTTCGATCGGTAAACAGCCGTTACAACGACTTTTTACTTTGCGATACCATTACAACGCATGCATTACCACGCATGCGTTGTACATCACGAAGTCATTACTACGCATTTTTTTAGAACGCATGGTCATTTACCACGCATGCCTTTACAACAAATTTTGTTGTAAAGGCATTCCTTACAACGATCCATGTCGTTGTAAGGAAGCAGAGGCTGTTCCGTTTCCTCACAACGACGTGCACCGCCCCTCAGAGATGACGTGAAGCAGGAACCACGAGGAGAGAGGAGCCATGAGGAGTGAGAGGTAAGGGGGATTGGGCATGGGGTGGGGGGTTTCTTTTCTAGGGTTTAGGGTAGTGCAGTGGTGTTTGGGTGGTGTAGGGGGTCGTGCTGGGGGTAGTGTTTTAGGGTTTAGGGTAGTGCAGTGGTGTTTGGGTAGTGTAGGGGGTCGTGCTGGGGGTAGTGTTTTAGGGTTTAGGGTAGTGCAGTAGTATAGGGGGTCGTGCTGGGGGTAGTGTTTTAGGGTTTAGGGTAGTGCAGTGGTTGGGTAGTGTAGCGGGTCATGCTGGGGGTAGATTTAGGGTTTAGGGTAGTGCAGTGGTGTTTGGGTAGTGTAGGGAGTCGTGCTGGGGGTAGTGTTTTAGGGTTTAGGGTAGTGCAGTGGTTGTGTAGTGTAGGGGGTTGTGCTGGGGGTAGTGTTTTAGGGTTTATGTTAGTGCAGTGGTGTTTGTGTAGTATAGGGGGTAGTGCTGGGGTAGTGTTTTAGGGTTTAGGGCAGTGCAGTGGTGGTTGTGTAGTGAAGGGGTCATGCTGTGGGTAGTGTTTTAGGGTTTAGGGTAGTGCAGTCGTGTTTGTGTAGTGTAGGGGGTCGTGTTTTAGGGTATAGGGTAGTGCAGTGGTGTTTGGGTAGTGTAGGGGGTCGTGCTGGGGTAGTGTTTTAGGGTAGTGCAGTGGTGTTTGTGTAGTGTGGGAGGTCATGCTGGGGGTATATTTAGGGTTTAGTGTAGTGCAGTGGTGTTTGGGTAGTGTAGGGAGTCGTGCTGGGGGTAGTGTTTTAGGGTTTAGGGTAGTGCAGTGGTGTTTGGGTAGTGTAGGGAGTCGTGCTGGTGGTAGTGTTTTAGGGTTTAGGGTAGTGCAGTTATGTTTGGGTAGTGTAGGGTGTCGTGCTGGGGGTAGTGTTTTAGGGTAGTGCAGTGGTGTTTGGGTAGTGGAGAGGGTAGTGTTTTAGGGTTTAGGGTAGTGCGCCCAACCAGCCACAATATCCGTGGACAAAGGGGATCCTGACTCTTTGGAACGCTCCGTCAATTGAATAATTTGGGTCAAGGGCCCAACCACATCCAAGACCTATCAATTCCTTTCTTGGGATCCCTCATATACTTGGAGAAAAAGGTACATAGTTTCTCATCAATTTCAGGCGTGTGTGCCACCTTCCCCTTCAGTGAGGACCTGGGGCATTCTCCCCTCATCCTATTCCTGACCTCCCTTTCAAGGGGTTGATGGATTTTCCCCACCACATACTCTGCCACTTTGGCGTCAGGTGTCCACTCTGCCGACCTAGGATGGTAAATTTGGGTAGGCTCGAACATGTCCGAGTGGACCCCGTCCCCAACCGGGGAGTGGGACTCTGGACGCCAGGGACGCCCGAGTCCTTATCCTCATCGGAGGAGAAATAGTCCTCCGATACACCCTCTCCCTCTAAGGGAAACCCGCCGTCGGGGTCTACAATAGTGGTGACAGTGTCGCAATTTTCTCCAGGCCCCTCCTCCTCCCGGCAGGGTGCATGTTTTAGCGTTTGCGCACTCTTGAGGAAGGTCTCGGTAAGTTTATCAAATCCTTCCAAGTGCCCCGCGTTATGCTTAACGGCCATTTTATTCCCCATCTGGGAGCTACTTGGACCCGCCACCACCAGATCTGGGTCACTGAACACCCCAGGGATGCTTTTCGCCAGCTTATCAACCTGATCCCTAAGAGGAGCCAGCGCCCTAGAAATAGCCAGAGAGAGGGCTTGGTCCACTGCTGGAGGGAGAAGTTGGGGGCCATTCCTCCTCCACTTCCTGGTAGGAGGAGTAAAAATGGTCTTCTGGAGAAGACATGATAGCAGAGGGTGTGAGCACAGAACAAATGCCCTTAAAATCCTTAAGACAGCCCCCGCGCCGGTGCTCCAACAGCTGGGCTTTCCCCGAAGCTGTTATAAGAATAGACTGAGGCGCAATACCAATTACCACCACCAGGTGGCGCTGGTCACTAACGTGGCCGTGTGGGGAAATCACCGCATAGCGGTGTCAAAATTAGGCGAGGGTTGGTCGGGAATCAAGCGGACACTAAAGGAGTGACTGGAATCCCAAACGCACGTAAAGACCAGCGGGAGCGCTCGACGGAGCTGCCTCGCTCGGACCAGACGCGCCTGACAGGATCTCACCGCGCGCAGAGCACACAGCGGGAGAAACTGCGAGGGGAGAACGCGCTCGGGCAAGAGCCTGCTGCGCAGGGAATATGAAACAATACCAAGGCAATAATGCTAATAACGTGCACAAGAAACCGCTATACAAACAGCAACAACGTCAGATTAAGCCAAGAATGTAAGGAATGCACTTAACTGACGAGCAGTGAAGAAAGAGGAAGCGGGAGGGACGTCACGATATTATATACGATGGACTGTGATATGATTGGACTATAGTTGCCTTGGAGACTACCCCCCTAATGGTTCATGGGTTGTGTAGTCTTTTGTTTAATGATTGTTGTGTTACGTTTTCTTTGAACTGCTATGCAAATAAAGTAAGGAAAGATATGCATAATCCTCGCCTCCGTCCTGCCATAGAATTCATTAAACTTTATTTGATATGATTTAGAAACATAGATCATAAAAGTGTACATAAAAACAGTAAATCCTCTTTCCTAATACAATACAGTGAGAATTAATTAAAACCAGTAGGTAAAAACGGGTGTTACAAAGCCCGGTTCAGAGCAACTTCAGGTTAACAGAATCGTAAAGTTCAATGTTTCGCAAGATCAATCTCATGTACTTCAGTGCAAAATACGCAATAAGGGGTCCAAGTAAGATGTAACGCTCCAATACCTGACCAGTTTGCACTATATAAAACTGCAGAAAAATAAAAATAAAAAGTGTTTTGCACACTTCTGTCATTGGGCTATATGTGGGCTACATTTGGGCTCTTTTTTCTCTGGTGGCCATCTTGGGAGACTTATTTGTTATGAAGTTTCCTAATTTCGTCATTTACTGCAGTCTCCTCAGTAGTAAATGCTTTCAGTTTTTTACTTTGATTCCATCAAGAAGGCATTCAGATGTGTCACACATTTGCCATAAATTCAGAATGTTAGCACTCTAGTTGTTCATTAGATCACTGTAGTAAAGCTACTGCTCACCAGGGAGTTAACTGGAAGTCTACTGCTAGTATTGAAAGTGATTGTTTCAGTCTGCATGTCAGAATTTTCTAATGAAATAGAAGAGGATTTGAGATCTCACTTAAAACATGTCCTAATTTTTCTTTCTACAGCACTAACCATAATTTCTATGACAAAATGAACCCCCTCATTTTGTTCCTTTTTAAATTAAATGTTTTAAGTGTTACCAGTTTATTCCAATCAAGATGGCTTCAGGTGTGCCATACTTTTGTCATAAGTAAGGCTGTTAGCACTCTAGTTGTTCTTTAGAACACTCTGGGAAGCTGCAGTAGAACACAAAGGAATCAACTGACAGTCTCTGCCCTTGTTGGATGTACATGTTTTACTGAGAAAGTCAGACTTCATTCTCACATGACTGAGAAAAATAATGTGAATTTACAGAAAATATGCTCTCATTTTAGCTTCTGGAGCACCTTCCAAAACTGTATGGGACAAGCATGTGAAAATAGTTTTCTCTCAAACATGATTCATGATATCCCAGCAGAAAGTTTTTCACAGGGTAAAATCACCTTAGAACACACCACAATTCCTGAAATTAGTATGGTACCATCAACAAATGAATTCTAATGTAACTAAAGTCTGTTATCACCCTTTTAGTTCTCCTTTTGGTAACCCTCAAAATCTTCGATTCACTACAATGCATTTCAATGGGGTACTATCATTTATATTGGTCCCAAGATGGCTGCCAGCAATTCCAGGATGAAGTGCTGACAGCCAATCAGATCTCACGATGACATGTGTGGTTAGGCTCCGCCCAGATATGTGTTTTCTTTGTCAAATTTCTCAGGAACTACTGAACGGATTTACACCATTTAACCAAAAGGCACGACTCTGAACCAAGGGCTACCTTTTTGCCAAATTTGGTGTAATTCCGTTCAGCAGTTCGGGCTGTAGCTGCGTTGAAAGGTTCCTATGGAAAATTGCATGGGGAAAACATGTTTTGGGACCCCCCTTTTTTCTCGGCCCCCACTTGACGAATCACCCCGAGACTTTCAGGATAGGAGCGGACCGGAGCGGGCCACGAGTTTTGAAAATTTCGTGAAGATTCGTCAACCGGTGCCAAAGTTATTTCAAATAGAATGTTGCGAATTTCCTATGGAAAATAGGTCCTAACTATAACTATCTACTGGCGACCGCCAGTAGATTATATATATATATATATATATATATATATATATATATATATATATATATATATATATATATATATATATATATATATATATATATATATACATATATATATACATATATATATCCAAGAAAGAAGTGACTCAAACAGATAGATTCACCAAAGAACAAAAATATATTTCAACTACAACGTTTCAGCTTCCGCCTTCCTCAGGTAGTACTCGAACTGCTGAACGGAATTACACCAAATTTGGCAAAAAGGTAGCCCTTGTTTCAGAAAGAGACCTTTTTTATAAATGGAGTAAATCCGTTCAGTAGTTGCGGAGAAAATCAAAAAATAGAGGTCAAAAAATCTATTTCCAACATGCATTATTTATGTGATTCAGTGCCAACGGCAAAGCTGTAAAAAACAATATGTAGGCCAAACAGTGAATGACCTCCGTACACGATTCAGGAACCACAAATCGGCAATAATTAATAAGAAAATTGACCAGCCTGTAGCCAATCATTTTAACCTTGTGGATCATTTACTATCAGATTTGAAGATTTTCCCCGTGGAACATGTCTCAAAGGAAGAACTACTGGACTCCAGAGAAAACTTCTGGATGTACCGTTTAAAATCACTGCATCCAGATGGACTGAACATTACTGATAATACAACCTGATTACTGCATATCTCAAGAGCTCTCAGGACTGCATTGATTCCACATTCCAAATAGAATCTTCACTCATGATGCTTTTTGAAAATTCAGCTGTGTCATCTGTGCAGCCACTGAGCAAACCATCTTGTACTACCTGAGGAAGGCGGAAGCTGAAACGTTGTAGTTGAAATATATTTTTGTTCTTTGGTGAATCTATCTGTTTGAGTCACTTCTTTCTTGGATATTTTATTTCTTTGTGACTCATTGTATCCTTTGGGATCCAGATTTTTGCCCTGGCTGGCTGTTGTTTTCTTGTGATCCTCCATCTTCAAGTATATACATATATATATATATACATATATATATATATATATATATATATATATATATATATATATATATACATATATATATACATATACATATACATATACATATACATACACACCCCCGGCGGTCGCGAGTAGATAGTTAGGACCTAGTTTCCATAGGAGACTCGTTTTTTGTTTTCTCAATAGCTTTAGCGCCGGTTGACGAATCTTCGCAAAATTTTCAAAACTCGTAGCTTGCTCCGGTCAGCTCCTGTCTGAAAGTTTCGGGGTGATTCGGCAAGCGGGGGCCGAGAAAAAAGGGGGGTCCTAAAACATGTTTTCTCCATGTTAATTCCCATAGGAAACTTTAGACACGGCTACAGCTCGAACTGCTGAACGGAATTACACCAAATTTGGCAAAAAGGTAGCCCTTGTTTCAGAAAGAGACCTTTTTTATAAATGGAGTAAATCCGTTCAGTAGTTGCGGAGAAAATCAAAAAATAGAGGTCAAAAAATCTATTTCCCTTAGGAAACTTTAGACACGGTTACAGCCAAAACTGCTGAACGGAATTACACCAAATTTGGCAAAAAGGTAGTGCTTGGTTCAGAAAGCGCCCTTTTTTAAATGGTGTAAATCCGTTCAGTAGTTCCTGAGAAATTCAAAAAAGAAAAGTTTCGATATATATGGCCGCGGTGGATCCGCGCACCCTCCCGATCACGAGCTTCATGCTAATTGGCTATCAACACTCCAAACCAGGAAGTGTTGGCAGCCATCTTGTGCCGCGGTAACCAAGGCACAAGAAAACAGAAAAACTAAGGCGCAAAACAAGAAAAGGGGGCAGGGTAGAAACACCCTGACCCCCTAGGCCTGCTCAGGGGGTCCCACAAGGACCCCCAGGGCCCAAAAAAGCATTTAAAAAAAAAAAAAAAAAATCAGCAAAATGCGTGCCGGATCCGGCCGCGAAACAAAAAAAAAACGAAGCGCGGGCTTCCGCGCTTTGTTTAATTGAAGCCCCTGGGTGGGTCAGGTCCCGGGGGCAGTAAAAAAATGTGTGTGGGGGGCCCCAATCCCCCCCACACTGCCCCGGGGACCGCCACCCCGGGGCTTTGCAACAATATTTGCGGGGGCACACGGCCTCCCGCAGCCCCAGGGACCGCAACCCCCGGGCTTGTTTTTTTAGAGTTTGGGGCGCCTCTAAGGCTCCCCCAAGCCCCGGGGACCGCCACCCCCGGGGCTTTGATCAATTATAATCACGGGGGCACGCTGCCCCCCCGCAGCCCCGGGGACCGCCACCCCCCGGGGTTTCTTTTTTTTAAATAAAATATACCTGTGTGGGGGGGGCCCGAGCCCCCCCACATGCCCCGGGGACCGCCACCTCCCCGGGGCACTAATATTTAAATTTGGGGTTCCGTAATGGACCCCCGAGCCCCGGGGACCACCACCTCCCCAGGGCTGTGCAAGTGAAGGGAGGGGGGATGCGCGGCCCCCTCCTGGAGCCTGTGATGGCCCTGGGGATCACCACCCCCAGGGCCGGCTCCTGCAGTGTCCCGGGTGCCCACCCCGGGACACTGCTGTTTGCTATGGCAGGATGGGAGCCTCGCGGCTCTCGTCCGCCATAGCAAACTTGCTTTGGATTTTGGAAGAGAGAGCAGGAAACCTGCTCTCACTTCCAAAATCTAAAGCAGATTGCTTTTCCACACGGGGAGCTGCATGTTAGCAGCTCCCCATGTGTAAAAGCAATGTCGGCTCCTGCAGGACGCGTGGAGCCGGCGGGACCGTGGGGGCATTGGGGCTCCCCCCACGGTCCCCAATGGATAGGGCCTGCCCCGGGGGATGGGGTCCCCGGGACTAGTAGTGGCCCTGGAGGGGGGCCACGCGGTCCCCCTCCCCAATTTTTTTTTTTTTAACAAAAAAAAAAAGGCCGGGGATGGGGTCCCCGGGGCAATAGAGGCCTCAGGAGGGGGGGGTCACGCAGCCCCCCTCCTTAAACATTTTTAAAAATGTGGCCATGCCCCAGGGGATGGGGTCCCCGGGGCCGGAATTGGCCACGGGAGGGGGGCCACGCGGCCCCCTTCCCGTTCAGTTTTTTTTTTTTTATTTAAATTAAAAAAAGGGTCAGGCCCTGGGGGATGGGGTCCCCAGGGCCCAAAAAAGGAAAAAAGAAGGGGGGCCACAAAGCCCCCCTTATAAAAAATAAAAAAAGACGCGATCGTGCCTCAGGCCCCGCCCCCTCCCTTCACCACTCTGCAAACGCGCCCTATGGCGCGTTTTAAATTGGGGCATTAATTCCCCTTGAATACTGCAACTAGCCCACCAGGTACCTCCAGTGCGCGCCACAGGGCTGCGTTGCAGAGATGTGGTGCCTGCCATGTCCCTTTTTACACCTCTGTGCAACGCAGCTGTGTGGCGCTTACTGGAGGTACATAGTGGGCTAGTTGGACCCCAGGGACCCTCAGGATTCAAGGGGACTTTATCCCCCAACTTAAAACGCGCCCCGGGGCTTGTTTGCACACATGTCACCTCAGGCCCCCCCTCCCTTCACCACTGTGCAAATGCGCCCCGGGGCGCGTTTTAAGAGGAAGTTTTAATCCCCCTGCCCTATTATGTACTAGGGCCTTACAGAGGAGGTCATGCTAATGACAGGGGTACCCCAACGCATAGTGTTCCCTAGTGTATGTAGGTGTTTTCACTGTATTCTAAGTGTCTTTTAGCATAGCACTGGCTCTAGGCCTGGTTAGTCTGAGTCAGTTACCACCAGTACCAGTCTGAAAAAGTTGTGGGCACAGGATGATTTTGCAACAAGGCCTCTTTCTGCTCCTCTGTTGGTTCTTTCTGCACATGTCTTGCTTCTTCCTGCTCTTTTCTTCGTCTTTGTGGACTTCTGTTGCTTCTTTCTGGACTTCTGTTGCTTCTTTCTGCATTTCTTTTGCTTCTTTCTGTGCGTTTTTTCTTCTTTCTTCACATGTCCTACCTCTGTAGGCATAGTTAGAAACTAGCATTTAAAAAACCTTTGAAATTCACTTAAAAAACCATAGGTTTCAGGCACGTTATAGTTAGAAATTAGCATTTAAAAAACCTTTGAAATTCACTGAAAAAACCATAGGTTGCAGACACGTTATAGTTAGAAATTAGCATTTAAAAAACCTTAGAAATTCACTGAAACAACCATAGGTTTTAGGGACAGTTATAGTTAGTTGGACATTTCACTCGTATAAAACCATAGAAATTCCCCCGTTATAGTTAGTTCAGCTAACTATAACTCGCGCCCATGCAATGCACTGCTGATGACGTCACATATTACATCACTCATGACATGGTCAGTGACATCACTGATGACATCTCAAATGACATCACTGATGACATCATCCATGTGATAATTTGATGCATCTTCTCACATCCTAATATAACCTTTGATACACCCACTCTAAATTACAGACTGCCATTCTCAAAACCATAGACACTCCAACACCAATAACTGCATACCCACTCACTGATTCTTAGGTCTATACACACATCCACTCACTCACCCGTACAGTCACTCATACTTATGGTCACTCAGTACAGGACTATCATATGCACTCATACACCTACATAGACACTCACACACCGCCATTCATCCATAGAGGTACTCACACACCTAGTCAGTCATGCAAATAATTAATCACACTGCCATTTACTCAGCTATACAGTTATACACACACCAGCTCACTTACTCATACAAATACTAGCACATTCTTACGCTCTTATACAATCACTGATACAAGTACACACTCATCCATACAGCCACTCTCACAATCACACACTCTCACTTATAGCCATTTATATACTCTAACACACATATATACTGCCTTTCACATATGTAGTTACTCACACATGTACCACTGAGATATACATTCATTCACTAACACACCCATACACACACTCACCCACCCATACAGTCCATCACAGATGCACTCTTGAAACCATGCACCCAGTGAATCACCCACACACACATCTATGCACAGTCACACACACCCCACCAACACAAACACTCAGGCACCCATACAGATACTCAGACAACCAATCAATAACCCATGTAGACACTCATATAGCTATTCACAAACCCATGCAGCCGCTTACACACCAACAGACAGACGGATACAGACATTCACACAGTTTAGTCACTAACCCATGCATTCAGTAAGATACGTTTAATCACTCACTTATAGAGTCAGTCACGCACCTACTAAATCCTCCATTCAGACACTTATACACCCACTCATTCTTCAATATGCCTTTCCCTATATATATTAAACCTATTTAAACTTTATAGAAACACAGTCACTGGATGATGTCATCAGTGATGTCATTTGAGATGTCATCAGTGATGTCACTGACCATGTCATGAGTGATGTAATATGTGACGTCATCAGCAGTGCATTACGGGGGCGCGAGTTATAGTTAGCTGAACTAACTATAACGGGGGAATTTCTATGGTTTTGTACGAGTGAAATGTCCAACTAACTAAAACTGTCCCTAAAACCTATGGTTTTTTCAGTGAATTTCTAAGGTTTTTTAAATGCTAATTTCTAACTATAACGTACCTGAAACCTATGGTTTTTTCAGTGAATATATATATATATCGCATGCCCCCTCTTTAAAATGCACAAGGCCCTGGGGGTGGGGGTCCCCAGGGTTTAATGAAGCTCAGGGAGAGAGGCCACATGGCACCACTCCCTTTTAAAATGCACAAGGCTCTGTGGGATGGGGTCCCCAGGGCCTAACGAGGGTCCGGGACCAGGTAACAAAACAAATTATACAACCCTGGGGGATGGCGTCCCCAGGTCCTGATGAGGCTTTGCGAGGTGGGCCAAGCGACCCCCTTCCTCTTTAAAATGAATACGACCCTGGGTTCCCAGGGCCTAATGAGGCTCGGGGAGCACATGGCCTCCCACCCCTTAAAGAATAAGATACAGCCCGGGGTTCCCCGGGGCCTTTTGAGAGGTTGGGACGGGGAGCACACGGCTGCAACACAGGCCCTGCGGCTAACCCAACCCCACGCACAAGCAAAGGCCATGTGCAGTGTGGTGTTGGCTGCCTCAAGGTGGCTGCCTGCATGGAGTTGAGTGCAGGGCCTGGCTGCAAGCCTGGTTCTGTATGCCAACCCACACCACGTGTGACAAAAGGCTGTGCGCAGCATGGGGTTGGCTGCCTGTGGGGAGGGTTTGGCTGCCTCTGGTTGGGTTGGCCACAGGGCCTAACCACACGATTTGTGCAGCAGGGGGTTGGCTTTACTTATGGTAAAAAAATATTACTTTACATTAAAAAAGAAACCTAAAAATTCAGTGAAAAAAACAAAGGTTAAAGCAATGTTGTAGTTAGGCGTGATAAAAAGATCTTTTATTTTTCATTTTTATAAACCTTACAAATTCACTGAAAAAAGACATAGGTTAAAGTAATGTTATGGTTAGGTGAATATGTCCGTGACAACATTAATGCTTTGAACTTAAAAAGAACACAGAAATTCACCAGTTATAGTTAGCAGAGCTAACTGTAACTTGCGCCCCCGCCATGCACTGCTTATGACCTCACATAATACGTCAATCATGACCTGTTTTATGACATCACTTATGACACCTCAAATGACATCACTGATGGCATCTTCCAATGAGTGTGTTAGTTTGTTTTATAGTTTACATAGTGGGGGTAGCTTTTCTACCTAATTTTGTACAGCCTGTGTCCAGCTAATGGGTGTAAGTGTATACAAAACGCTCCCCATTGAAATTCATTGTAGTGAAAGCCTGTTACATGAAATGTAAAAATTGATTTTAGTCTCTCTAAATCATGTGTTGGTGCAACCATACTAACTTAAGGAATTGTGGCATGCTACCCTGTGAAACATCATGATCCTCTGCTGGAGTTTGATGACCTATGTTTGAGAGAAAGTGGTTTACTCACATGATTGTCTGCTGGAGGTTATAGAAGGTGTTCCAGAAGCCAAAATGAGAAAGCATTTTCTAAACATCACACTATCTTCCTCAGCCATGTAAGTCTGATATTCTGAGACAAGCGTGTACTTCCAGCATCCGCAGTCAGTTGATTCCTCAGTAGAGTTGGTTAATGATCAACTTGAGCACGAACATTCTACATATATATGGCAAACATGTGGCACATCTGAACACTATCTTGAAGGAATCAAAGCTGTGAAACTGAAAGCACGTCCTACAGATGATATTGCATCAAATGAAGAAACAAGGGGTTTCTTTTTGTCACAGAAATTATGGTCCATGCTCTAGAAAGTGCAGATCAGGACACATTTTCTTTGAGTTCCCAAATGTCTTCCTCATCCAGATCAGTAAAACACTGACACTCAGTGTGAAACCGGTACTTCCAACAACAGCAGCAGTCTATCAGTTAACTCCCTAGTGATCAACTGCTGCTTCACCATAGAGTTCTAATGAACAACTAGCATTTTGAATTCAAGATAAAAGTGGGGCACTCCTGAATGCTGTTTTGTTGAATAAGAGCTGTTGAATTTAAAGCCTTTCCTGAGGCGCAGGCTAAAGTAAATGAACATTAAAATGTTAATGCTGGTATGAAACCAACAGCTTAAAAATGTGAAGGGAGTTATGGGTTTTTGGTAATTTGAGGCATGTCAACACTCCTTTCAGAAGGCGACGGGGCATGCAGGGGCTAGTGGGCTCAACCATGGTCGTTGTGGCCTTTAACTCCTGCTGTCCCTGTGCCCGGCCTGTAATGGGTCCTGAGCAACTGGGCCCCATACCCTTTCTGCACTTGACTCTCAGTGATAGCCTTGGTTGAGCGGTCAAGTCTCCCTCGAGGATGGGGGTGGTTGGTGTACATGCAGGTCAGTGAGCACAACTCATAACTCAAAATCTAAACAGTAGACAAAATAAATAAATGCCCAGTCCAATATTCTCATTTCTAAAGAAAATAAGTATTTTATTTCTAGTTTCTACACATGCAAAGGCATATGAAATTCAGAAGCAATAACACAAATCTCCCTTGAGGTCCGGTCACTAGTAGCTACTAGGCAAATCCCTTTCCCACCCTCCTTAGTGTAACATGCTCGGGTTATTCCCCATTCATTGGTGGCCGCATGCTAGGAATGCAAACTGTGAGGCCATACTCAAGAGTTCTCCCTTTGAATATTTTTGGAATTAGTCAAAAGTATCTATGTTGCCGCAGAACTGTTAGCAGCAAGTCTTCCGGGGCACCAAAGGCCCAGTTTCAGTCTTACCTGCTCCTGTGGTATGGCAGTGATCAGCAGAGCAGCAAGTCCCCTCTCCTCGGGCGCACCCAAGTCTGGATCCTGTCGAGCTGCTCGAGATGGACCCGGGAGTACCTGGTGGCGTAGGCTCTTATAGTCAAGAAGTGCTGCAGGTCAGTTTCCAGTGATCAGAGCTGCTCCCGGTCGACGGACAAAAAAGGTACGTTGCTCTTCCTCCAAGGAGGGAGGGGGGCTTGCTGGTATGATCCTGTAATCCTCTGGCTCCCAAATAGAACTCAGAGGGTACAACGTCCTCGGTGGTGTCTCAGTGAGCCTCCGGGACTTTGCAAGGTGCAGATCACATCGTGCTGTCTCGACCTGCTGGTCACAGCAGTTCTCTTTTAGTCCGCGCTATGACCCGAACCCTAGGGCAAAGTGGTACTGATAGCCCCTCCTGGTATACGGGTTTGCTGCTGTAATCAGGATCTTGGTGCAGACTCTTCTTATGCAATCACCCTCACTACGGCAGCCCTTCCTGGTACTCGGGAACGTCGATTTTGGCAGTCACAAGTCCTGTGCACCTGGCCCAACTCAGTTCACCGATTACCCCCTCTGTCAAGGCCCGATTGGTGTACAACGTCACACCTCACATAGGGAATCCTTGAGCTGAGCTCTCCACTGAACCTCACTACCTTCAATGCTCTCCTCTCCCTCAAAGCGCACACCGGTCTTGGCAAGCAGGTAGACGATGATACTCAAGGGTAGATGATCTTGGTGCCCTGGGTGATGTCCCATCACCCGGCATGGAGACTAGCAGGCCTTTGCCTGCAGTCCTGGTCATAGGCAGAAGTCCTGCAGAGCATCTCCTTCGCATATAGCCCATCTGGCTGTTTGGCAGATGACAGATTTTTGTGGACCCTACCTCCCCTTCTCATTGTCCTTTTCCAGACACCAAATTTGATTTAGGATCTGGGTCTCTTAAGTTATATGTTTGGGTTCTGATCTTTTGAAGTGGGCACTTCTTTTCATCTTCATGAAAGATGTCTGTCACAACAGGCACGACTCAAAAGCTAATTGTCCACACCACAATTCATGTGAGTGCCCACCTGGAAATGTAATCCCAGACTTACTCTTTGATTCCATTACCACCCCAATCTCCTATCCTGAGATGTCTCCAAGCCCCTCCCTTGTGATGTATCACTGTATCAAAGAGCAGTCTTTTAATTAAAGTGTAACTGGAGTCTCTTCCTTTTCCCTCCAATGTGTCCCCACCTAGCTCACAGGAATGCAACAATCCTCAAATCAGTCTGGGGGATTCCTCTCCTCCTCATGTCTTCACCAGGCAGGCCTGGGCTTCCCAAAATGGAACCCAGGGTTCTCCATATGGCGCATTTAGTCTGTGTACACTCACAGCACACTTACTGTCCAGCACTAATATCTCATATTTTACCCTTGTATATACAAATGCATTCAGCACACACACTCGGTCTGAGCGCACTGTTCAGTGCTGAATCTTCCCTATATTCAACCAGGTTGTGCTTATTTTAAAACACACACACTGCCTGCACCAACACTCACTATATGCGCACTGTACAACGCTTCACCCTTCTTGTATTGTACTTCATGCTAGCACACATATTTCCAGCAAATGCTTTCCCTGCGCATGCACTGCACAGCACTACATCTCTCATGTAATTTATTCCTCTCAGGCATACATACACGGAGTACATATACAAACCACACATGTACTCCACGGTGCTGCTCCATCCTTGTACTGTACTCTACTCAGGCACGCATACAACCAACACAGTCACTACTCCTGCGCTGTGCAGCACTCCACATCTACTTGATGTATGCCAATAGTGAGTTAAGCACACAGCGGCAGGAAATTTTAAAAGGTGAGTGAGCCTGTAGACCTCACTCTAGTGACAGACAGTAAAAAGGTCCTGTTCACTGCTACAGATCACTACATGGTATGCTGCCACCACTGCGCTTCTGCTGCTCAACTCCTGGTGAAGGCCATTGCCTTCCACTACTATGACAGCGCTTTCTGTAACCCTCATGGTCCAACAAGACCGCAATCCGTGAGACACCCCTATGTCACTGTGCACACGCATGATTTGTGTTCGCCTATGACCAAAAAGTATTCATTAGGCATCCACACAACAGTACAGTAGGGCACTTGGGGCAGAGGAACACATCTTTACCTGGCAAAGGGCTTTTCCATCCCAACAAGGCATAATGTGTTTGTGAAGGGACTAAAATAGTATGAATGCATAAGTACAACTCCCTCTTCCCACATCTGTTTACTACCCATCATCTCAGTCGCTAACTGCTCCCTAATTTTAAAATAGTAAATATTTTGGTACACTAACTTTGCTTTCGTTTTCTAAAAGGAAAATGTGGGTGTCATTGATCTGTGGTGTGTCTGAGGTCTAGAATAAAGATGCATACATTAATATTTTGCCATTATGTACTTGCAAACTCATAAAATGAACTTATGGAAAGTCTATATTCTAAAGCAATGACTTCTTCTCACAGCCTTCCTGATAGTCTTGGACCCATTTGGAAAATCCATCTTTGGCACAACAACAGCGGGCATTCTCCAAGCTGGTACATCAGTCATGTGATTGTAAAAGACCTGATCACAGGTATCAGTTGGTTTTTCCCTGCTGAGTGCTGGCTGGCAGTGGATGAAGGAGATGGAAAAGTCGAACGTGAATTCACTTCCATCGGCAACGGACTTGGTTTCAGAGAGGTAAAAAAATAATTTTATGTTGGGGCCATAGGAAGTTTAAAGATTGAGTGAATGACTGTCTCTACTTACATTCACTCTTTTGGTTGTTTTTGTACTGCAAGCCTGCCTAATTGGCTTGAATAGTATTGAAATAGGTTATTCAGAATTGTATAGTATTGTATTGCAACATTCATATAGCACTTATTACTCCTATGTAGGAGCTAAAAGCACTTGTTTACATGGGCATTACACTACACAGTGTAGGGTTTGTGGTTGGAAGTGTATTGTCTGTGTTTTGATCCTGCATGGTAAGTGTTTACATGTTGTGCGTGATGACCACCGAGGTATGGTTTTCAGGTTAAGTTATCAGGTTATGAGATGCAGCAATTAGCAGTGTGATGGATGAAGAAGTGTGAGAGAGAGCCACAAGGTTTATGGTTTTCAATAAGCTGACTGCTTTGCACATTTCCTCAGGTCCCATTATAGTATTTCATACAATCATAATCCACTTGACTGGCTACTGCACTGGGTTGTCCATTCTGACATATTTTGGTTAAAGTTTATGTCCCTGAGAATGAATAGGTTGGAAGGAGAAATGGTAGAGAGATGTGCTGAAGGAGACTTTGCTAATATCCCATATGTGATTGTTGGAGTTGAAAATAATTATCTTTTGATTTACAGCATTATTTCATCTAGCTTCTCATATTTTATGCTTTGTTTTCCAACACGTTAATCCTGCTGCAGGTTCTTTAATGTAGACCAAACCCTGAACAATCATGCAAGAACAGAGCTAGGGCAGCTTGATAGCAGAATATTGTTTGATTAAAGTCTTGCGAGTCCAAGCAATAACTCTAGGGCTAGAATTAATAGTTTGACTTTTCTCAAGAGGAGAAGTTGCACAACAAAAGATGCATTGTTGCATTGAGCCGCTTTTAATTTAGATTTTTTTCACCTGTACATTTTCACCAAATGTTTCTCATAAATAATGACTGTTTTATCATATCAGACAAGGATTCTTGGCCATTTGGAAATGAGTCCTGTCAATGATTTGTTTTAAAGGTTTTCAAAGAAGTCACTAAGTAGCTGAAGTTTTCTTTGGAGTTGAGGACAGTGATCACTTTGTATATTTGCCTTACCCTTTATGACTTACCCCTGCACGACTTACCCCTGCACGAAGATAAAGTTTCATAAGTTGTGAGCTGTTTGACAATACACTTTGTGCTTTGGAAATTTGTAGAGCAATGATGTGGTACTTAAGATAAACTAAATCTACGTTCTATCTGCAAGAAACTCAACAGCTGAAAAGTGTGCACCATTTAGGAGTAGAAAAAAAGTTATGATCAGTTTGAGAAAAGTCAGTAATAATGGAATTGAGCTAAACGTTATGTACGCATCTGCACCTCTAATGCTTGTTGTATTTAGCCATGAGAAAACCTTAACGGGACAATGTTTGGTTTTAGCTTCTGTATTGTAGGTTCACAGAATATCTGGAGGATTTTCATTTCTGGGGTTCGGTGTACAGTCGACCTTCTCATAGCTGGTTCACCCACACTCAGCGGCTCACTGTGTGTCTTGTGCTGCTTTTGGGATACATGTGTCTAAATATATGGCGAATTCACTCTAGAACAGAAGAGGTAAGTTTGGTCTTCTGTATTTTCTGAATGTTGTGGGGATGTGATGGTGATCTTATAAGACCTGTGTGTCTTGTACTGTAGTAAAATATCAGTTCAGTACATTTTAGATTAAGGTAAATAAAAGAAGGTGAAAACTACTCCTAAAACTTGCATACAACAGCTCAGGTTGTCATACATATAATTCAAATTTATCATTTGAGGTCTTATATAATGAAGTGCTGGGTGGTACGTGTGCATGTACGTATGTATGCCTTTTCTATAGTTCACGACTAGCCAAAAGGCTGCAGATCACAGTACAGATCAAAGACCGTGTCAGAGAGTGATAGGAGAGGTAGCACACTGGCCTAAACTAAGAGCAGCAAACAAAACACACACACACTTTTTCCACCCATGTGTACATATACATGTATATGGTGAAAGGGAAAAAGTAAGCAATGTTAGGTTTACACTTAAATATTTACAAATTAAACATTTCAACAAAATGAAAAAGGTTAAAAAAAAAAATTTGAAATACGAAACCGTGGTACAGAGGCATATTAGGCTGAGTTTGTGGTAATCCTAAATTATGGAATCTGAAATTGTGGTAAGGGAAATAGTGACATAAAACGCCCTTGATGCTGTTGAATGTCCAGAATGCTGGATACTTGTTAAAACATTAAGGCTTTTACAGTAAATAAATAGCTTCACCTTTTCTTAACGCTACCCTTCTCACTCCAAATAACTGACTAATATCCACCACTCAAATTACTTTCATATTTCACTATACTAATTCATCACTGGTAGTTTATGGGTTTCCGGAGTAGCGTGCTACTCGCCAAAAAAAAAAGCGCTTCAACACCCCATCGGGGTAACAAGCGCTATATAAATACAAACCTTTTTTCCCTCTTCTATCCTTGTGCTATCCTTCTGAATCCAAATAATTGACTAACCTATCCACCACTTAAATCACTTTCATATTTCACTATACTAATTCAACACTAATCCTTTATGCGTTCCGGTGTAGCGTGCTACTCGCCGAAAAAGTGCTTTGACGCCTCGTCAGGGGTAGTAAATGCTATATAAAAGCAATTACAATTACAAAAATTACAATAAAAAAAAAAAAAGGAAATGTCGCATCTCGAGGTACTTAAAGCATGTTTTGCTGAAGTCACTATCAATGACTGGTTCTCCTTTTCTGTAAATAAAAAAAACATAATTCCATATTGTCTGTCACTGCCATATTCGATTTGTAACGTACATTCGCTCTCCTCGATTTCGGTAGTATACAGCAGAGTTCGGACTCTTCGACATCTCCACAGCGTCCGTGAAGACTGGTATTATCACAACTCTCATTTTCCTCCCAGTGGGTGTTTCACTGTCTCTGCTCTTCAGGCTAAGGAAGGTAAAAATACTGATTTTAAGTGAATGTAGCATCAGTGCACCCAAATCTATTTTCATATAATCTACTAAGTAATTCATTGTCTTTTCCCTTCTCTCGGAAACAGTGGAACAAGGATTCTGGTGAAGAACAATTCAAAGCTACCAGAGGGCCTCAGATGTGCTCCCGGGAAGGTATTGTACATTTGCTCTCTTTTTGAGCTTTTTTTGGGGGGCCTGTGTTAGGTCGTTACGGGAAATAGTTTCTACCTATTCAATAATTACAAAATGTGTATGTTTTATTTATTAATTGTTTTTTCATTTTGGGCAGTTAAAACATTTTATAAACCAGGAGCTGTGAATTTATGAACAAAGGCAGCAAAAGAGACTATTTGTGCGGTCATGGCGACATCCAAGGGACGGCACAAATCTAACACCTTGGATAAAAGAGGTTCTGAGCAGTCATGCAGTTCGATATTAGTTCTAGAGAGAATGTCTGGGAGAGGTACCAGGTGTATTAGCAAGTATAGCTCAGGCTGTGTTGTGGCTGCGGGTGAGGAACAATAGGAGTAAGCTCTATGGGGGTCCATCGAGGAGTGAGAGAGGAGCCGAATAGATGAGGGGCAGGGAAGAAAATGTTCTGATGGTCTCCCATGACCACCCAGAAATAAAGAGGAGCCTACCGAAGGGCAATATTCGTCTCCACCAATATCCTAATTCACAGAAGTGTTTTTAAGGAAAGCTGCTTCGAGGAATCATTATCACAGAATGTGATTGATGTTGAGTCTGAGTGCAAGGTAGACTAGGGTAAGGTTATGGTGGATACTGGCAGAAACCAAGAGGAGTAGCAATGGAGGGAAAGATCAGAGGAGTAAGAGAGCCAGGGGTTCTGGCGTTGGTCCTTTCCAGGCCCAAACGGGGAAGGTGGCACAGGAAGCTGCCCTTTACCTATCTGCCCTTCACTTGGATTCCTTAGGTGGGATTGGTTAAATAGGCAGCAAATGATGGGCACAGATGAAAGTGAGATGTGCTTGTTTGATGGTTCGCTGGCAGGGCCGTACTGGGAACCGAAACCGGCCCTGGCAAACTGCTCGGCCGGCCCCCCTGGGGGGCAGGAGGGGGGTGCGGCCGAGCTGTTTGCTAGGGCCGGTTTCGTTCGATATTGCTGGCCCCCGGTAACAAAAATAGCCCCCCAGGGGCCCAAAACCGCCCCCCAAACTAGCGGCCCACCGGGGAAAGGCCTGGTGCCCGCTAAGGCCAGTCCGGCCCTGTTCGCTGGTCATCTGGCTACAAACAAGCCAATCGGCAATGCTAGTTATTTTACGATGCAATTTGGAGGATAGAGGCTTGCAGGTGACAAAGGGCCAAGTTGTAACCTGCAAAGGCAAAACAAAGGGGAAACAAAAGAAAAACTGTATCAAAATTGCCATACGATAGCCATGTTTGAGCCTAGCTCGGGCTGAACTGTTCCCAAAAGGAACAGAGTCAAGACTGATTTGCTTATGGCTGGGTCTGAACTGAGCTGGCGAAGGGAGCTAAAGAACGGTGATGGATTCAACCCAGATCTGTGACTGGGGGTGAGTGTCTGAAATGTTTCAGCGGTCCATCCAGGATCTCCTTGTGTTTGCTTTGTGAGCCTAGCGCTGAGCCATCAATTGAAAAATTGCTTTTCTAAGCATTTAAATGTTCAAAATTGCCATTCTTAAATAGACTATATGTATATTTTCTTGAGGTTGACTGAAATGTGAAATCAGAATAAATCTAGACCAATTTATTCCAGTTCATTTGTATCATGATTTTATTTGGATTTCTCATCAAAGAATTCGTTCTTTTTTCCACTCTGTATTTTGGCAATTGTTCAACTCAATTACGGAGTAAAAAAAAAAAAAAAAGAGAGACGCTTCTGAAGTGTTATTCACATTATTTTTAGCCTTTGCAAAATGACTGATGGCAAAACTCTGCATGTCAATTGTTTACTATTTGCCTTTTTCTTTTACCGTTCTTGCACATGATAATCACCTAGGCATTGTGCCGTCACCCATCCACTTTTGTAACGCCTCTTTTGTCCTTAATTGAACAATGTATATATTGCATTTGAGTTATACATTGATTAATTATCGATAGTATTTGTGTGGTATATGACTTTGATTAATTCCAATGGGCTACAATTGATTTGTTTCTAAATACTCAAATTGTTAACGAAGTTACCCCGAGAGAAACACTGTTTTTGTATTGTACTGATTACTCCCAGATTCCTAGGGATATTGGGGGGACCCTGTTCTGATTTACCCAATCTCCAAGAAAGCACCTTTCTACAAAGCCAGTCCCTCTTTGGAGTGAGAGTTAACGTAGAGGAATCCCATTGTTACTCCACTCAGAATGTACCGACTCCTTGAAGATGCACATCTGGAATTACAGCATAAAATATGATTGGTCTCAAGTTTGTTGCTAGAGTCCGGAGTGTCTATTCTCCCGGGGATACATATAAAAAAGCATATTGTCTGGTCCAAAAACAACTATTGATATCATAAAAAATCCCCAGTGTTGGAATTCTGAAAGTTGTAATTATCTAATGCCAGAGCATTAATTGTGTGGAAAAGATTAACCAGGAAATGCCAAATGCTGTCATTGCACCTTAAAGTGACTGTTTTGCCATCACAGGGAAAACACATCATCTCATTGAAAACATAGTAAGCCTTGAAAGCTGGATCCCAGGTAACATCCTCAGGTTATCCTTTCAACTACAACCACGGCTGTTGGAATCTTGATAATTGTAATTCTCAATAGATGGGTAAAAAAGTCTAAAGACCATACCACCAGGAGATTAAGTGGAAAACAATGTAGTTATGCAGCAACTATAATTGAGGTCCCATCACTTGCTGATCACATTTTGCCTCACAATTAAGAAATATAACCTAGATTACAAATAAGCACACTTACCACACCATTGTAGACCGAAAGAATATGTGAACAAGATCAAGTTTCCAACAACGTAGAGCATATTCCAGTTAAAAGTAAATAGTCTGTCAAACCCGGGGAATCTTAGAAAAACATTTTTCATCCACCCAACCATTATGTATGAATAAGATTCCTCTGAAAAATAGAATTAAGTGAAGCATGGTACTAGGTGGAGGACACCAACTTGACAAGTGGGTAAAAGTAGGAATGCAAATGCACTACTCTTGCTCCAAAATGAAGATCTATTGCAAAATCTATTGAAGGGGATAGAACATAACAGTGAAATGGGTTGAAACAGTATACCACTGAAACCCCCAAAGCAACAAAATGAAGAAAGAATAGACCATATTGAGCATTTTCTGTAAAATGCCCCCATCCAAAAGGGCCCAAAAGACCCCTTTCTGTCTCAGCAATACTATGTGAACTTGCTATAATCTTGTCAATCAAACTAGAGAAAGAGCTTAGTTCAGCACTCTCAAACAAAAGTACAGATATCCAAAGTGTAGTGGATAGGTATAACCATCACAAATTATACAATAAACATCATTTTGTAGGAATAGTTCCAGGTAGACCAATAATATCCTTTCTCCAAATACAAATAGTCACAAATAGTCCACAGATTCGTTGTTCAACTTGTTGGTTTTATTCTTTCGGTATTTCCAGCAAGCATTTTGCCAACACGTGTTTCGTATAAACATAGACTTTTTTCAAGGCTGGAAAAGTAAATACCATACATGTTGTTTCTTATTTATACAAAATTGTAAAAGAATATAGAATACAATAGAATACAATAACCAATGCTGGTGATATTACAACTAATTAGTGACAGTGTTGTGGCCATTATTGGGCCATAAGATAAGGGATGTAAAGAATAAAAATAGAAAATGACCACAAGCGTTATTTAAGCTAAAATTTCGGAAAGAGAGTGATCTGTAGTTTATTTATTTATTTGTTTATATAGCGCGACATTCATCCCGGTGGGATATCACAGCGCTGACGTAGCGGAATAGTGGTGCGTAGGGTCGGTGTAGCTATTGGATGTGGCCTCAGTCTTTAGGGAATAAGTGTGTTTTGAGTTTCTTCCTGAAAGTGGTGTATTCTTTAATCAGCCTAAGTTCAACTGGAAGCTCATTCCAGTGCAGTGCTGCGAGATACGAAAAGGTGCGACCTCCTACCCTGGACTTTTTGATCCTTATCGTTTCGGCACCCGCTAGATGATGTGACCTTAGGCATCTGTGAGGGATGTAGAATCGTATTTTATTCTGAAGAATCGTAGGGCCAGTGTGGTGGAGTGCCTTATGGGTATGCCCTAAGAGCTTAAATCGTGCTCTTTGGCGCATGGGCAGCCAGTGAAGTTGTTTTAGGCAGTCCGTCGCTGAGCTATATTTGCCCTTGTTACACACCAATTTGGCAGCAGCGTTTTGCAACACCTGTAGGCGTTTGAAGTGGTAGTCTGGCATGCCCATAAAGAGAGCATTTCCGTAGTCCAGTCTGCTAACCAGCAGGGCCTGTGTGACTGTCCTTCTGCTTTCTAGGGGGATCCAGGGAAAGAGCCTTTTTAGAAGCTTCAGTATGGCGAAGCATTTTCCACATAGTGTTCGTACATGGTCCTGCATAGATAATTTGTTAATTATCACACAAGTTTTTTGCGCACTGCTTGGGTGCTGGGGCGTCTCCAAGTGAGTGGGGCCACCAGGATGCGCCCCAGATGTGGTTAGCTCCACCGAGGAGCAGAATTTCGGATTTGTCTGCGTTGAGCTTTAAGCAGTGGTCCGACATCCAGTTTGCCATTTCAGTGAGACAGCTACTAAGTTATTTCTTCGTGTCCTCGTGCCCATCTCCAACGGCTATTGTTAGTTGCGTGTCATCCGCATAAGAGCACACACCAAATCCCCACTCTGTACCAATTTTTGCCAAGGGTGAGACATAGGCATTAAATAGAGTGGGGCTAAGGGATGCTCCCTGCGGGACGCCACAACTTAATATTTTTGGGCTTGAAGAGAAGGCACCCAGTTGTCACGATTTGTCAGCGAAAAAGTTAATGTGAGAGTCAAGGATAGAGATGATGTACCCATTTCACCCCCACAAGCATAGATAGGCCAAGACTGAATTCACCGTATGATGTGTCTTCTTTTTTAACCAAGTGTCTACCAAGTGATTTGTAATGGTACACGTGAAAGTTCCCAAGGGTAACTATACACACATAATGTGTTGATGAACCCACCAATTATATTTCAGCAGTCCAGACGTTTCTAACATGAATATTTACGTAGCCACGTCTTAAGAAGATGCCAAAAGTAGAATCTTATAATAGGATCTATTGTAGTAAGAGAGAATAGTATTAAAAGACTGTCTAGTTATCAAGAAGAGGATTCTAAAAGAACACACACAACCGTCCAAAATTCACTGTATGGATACACTGGGCAGAGAATGGTATCAATCTTGCCCTCTATATTGTTTTTTCAATGCTCCTGGTATTATATACATATACAAGGAATCTGGGCAACATCTATTCAGGCCCCGCTTGAATATTCATGTTAGAAACGTCTGGACTGCTGACATATAATTGGTGGGTTCATCAACACATTGTGTGTACAGTTACCCTTGGGAACTTTCACGTGTACTATTACAAATCACTTGGTAGACACTTGGTTAAAAAGAAGACACATCATACTGTGAATTCAGTCTTGGCATATCTATGCTTGTGGGGGTGAAATGGGTATATCATCTCTATCCTTGACTCTCACATTAACTTTTTTGCTGACAAATCGTGACAACAGATCACTCTCTTTCTGAAGTTTTAGCCTAAATAACGCTTGGGGTCATTTTCTATTTTTATTCTTTACATCCATTATCTTATGGCCCAATAATGGCCACAATACTGGATCACTAATTAGTTGTAATCTCACCAGTATTGGTTATTGTATTCTATATTCTTTTACAATTTTGTATAAATAAGAAACAACATGTATGGTATTTACTTTTCCAGCCTTGAAAAAGTCTGTTTATACGAAACACGTGTTGGCAAAATGCTTGCTGGAAATACCGAAAGAATAAAACCAACAAGTTGAACAACGAATCTGTGGACTATTTGTGACTATTTGTATTTGGAGAAAGGATATTATTGGTCTACCTGGAACTATTCCTACAAAATGATGTTTATTGAATAATTTGTGATGGTTATACCTATCCACTACACTTTGGATATCTGTACTTTTGAGAGTGCTGAACTAAGCTCTTGCTCTAGTTTGTATGTACACACAGTAGTTTTCTATTGTGTAATTAGCACCTTAGGTAGTGGGTGCTTTGAGCTGATAGTACCTCAACTTGACTGTTAAATTCATAGTTTCGTGATTCACATGGAAAATAATAGTGATTAGACTCGACGTTTCATATTAGAGGTGCGGTAATTCTCCCAATTGGGGTCCACAACTACCTCTTCGTATTAATCATAATCTTGTCATATCCGAAATCATGAAAATATACGATTCCATACTGAACAAACCCAAATCTATTCAGTTTTTGCATTTGCCTGTCTGACTTGTCGGTAATGATATATGACGGTAAAACCTGAAGCGGTAGTTAGCCTTTAAGATTCTACTTTATTGTTTGAGCCTGATTTTATGTGTGCCTCTGATAATCCAGATAGGGGCAGTATCAGGAGCAACCAGCCTCACTGGGATTACGAATTGTGGTATTTCAGGAAACCAGTCGAAATCTTTGTGTGAAACACAGGGTAAATGCATGTGGAGATCAGCAGGGAACCATCGACTTTTGTATGTTACTGCCCTTAAACATGCCATTTCTGTTATTCTTTGGCCCCTGGAATTACCAGAACAGCTGGTTGTAAGGCCCTAAGAATGTTATTACTATACTTCTATATTTCTGTTAATGATCTAGGGTGTCATCTCACGATAGTCAAAATAATTGACATGCCGTATTCCTTATGCTTTAATGTACTAGTTGGTGACAATGGGCCCGAAGTGCTGAAGCATGTTGCAGTTGAAAACCCTGCGATTCACAAAATCTGAGGGTTCACAACTGCAAAATGAGATTTAGGTATTTACTGGACACATTTTAAGATGCACAAATGGCTTTCCGAATTGCAAAAGGTGTTTTGCAACTAATTCCGAATCTCAATTAGTAAGGAGTCTGAAAGCTGCATCTTCTAATTGCGAGTTATATATAAAATAGCAACCTGCTTCATTAATATTCATTAAGCAGGTAGAGCAAACTCCTGTGATGGAGATTTTGTGATGCAACCTATTAATACATAGGTTGCTTCGCAAAATTAAAGACTGATCACAAAAACCGGGTGTGCAATTTGTGACCACTTATTGTACATTGGGCCCTATGTTTTTAATCTTCAGAATACCCCTTTAGACAGTAGAACTGTGAACCTAGTACTGGGATACATCTATTCTGATGTGTATGTATGCTATCACTTGCAGATCATCAAAGCTCCCTGATGGATGATGACATCACTTTTGAATCCTACCTAACTTGGCAGAATTTCCAACAGTGGGCACATGAGGCTTGGAAAAAGAAGTATGAGGTACTGCAGTTCTGATCATTGTATACTTTCCTTCTCCTAGGGCATCATTCTGTGATAAATTTCACCTGAGAACCAAAAACTGCTTCGGGAATTTGACTGACACATTATTGAGGTATCTAGTGACGCTGAAGAAGTTGTCGCTACCATTAGTATACACTCTTCTTCCTTTTTAACCCATAAAAGCTACACTTGCTGATAAACATCTGTGTTAACTCTGAAATGTCATCACTGTTCAAGTTAAACTAGTTGGTCAATCTAATTTGACGGACATATTACTATGTACTGATATTGTGGCAAAATGTTTTGGATTGAAAGGTATTAGCCCTTCAGTGGCCATCCTTTAATGTCAGCTGCGCATAGACACTTCCCATCCTTACACTGTGTCTGTTTGGTGCTCTACCTACAACACTTCTTTTGGTGCTCATCTTTGCACCTGCTGTTCTCCCAAATCAGAGCAGTTTAATTCCTACCTCACCATTGCAAAAATAGCTCATGTGAAGGTGCATTTATTATTCTATTCACATTGCATGAAGTGGCAAACTGTATGTGTGCAGGATCTTTATTGTTGAGAGAAGGAATGTTTTTACTGAATATGAATTGGTGTGCATTGGCAGCCTCCCTCCACCACTGAGCAAACCGATGGTGCCAGCCAGAAAATCACCAGTGACTGGTAATTTAAGTAGTCCATCCCTCACGTACTTGGTTTTATCCGTGCAGGTTGTGGGGCAGATAGCAACTCTGCTATAGTGCTCACGCTGCACCACACTGCAACGATGGCATTGCCTAGCAGCTCAGGCCATACTGTCCCTATTGTGGCATAGACCAGACTGATTTGGACGTGGTTGGTAGATGACTGTGATGGAGCAAGGTTTCATAAATGAAACTTGCTTGTATTCAATCCTCCTCACAGTATTAATTTATTAAACTTGTATTGTTAATACTAACCTTTGCATTCACGACACAAAAGAAAGGGATGCTTGCCTATGTGTTTTACTAATGAATAACGCTTGTTTGTAATTCAAAATGGCCGCTATGCACGGGAAAACTCAATGCGCATGTCGCAACCATATCACATGGTGTGACGTCTTTCTTTGCTTGGTGGGAAACTTCTGCTTCTGCGCAGTGTGCATTAAAATGGCTGCTTGATGTTTTCACATGCTTCAGCTTGCTCATGTCATTACTAAATTGTCATTTCCTAACGCTACTAACGCGGGTTAGAATATATAATTAAATGGGAATCGAATAGAAAAAGTGGGTATACAGTGAAACATTTTATTTATGATTCTAATATTTTCTTCTTGCACTTTTATTAGTTCGTAAACTTGGGCCTGGGTTGGTGTTCTGAAACTCGAGAGGCAACTGGTTCTGCGCATGTGTCCTGTGTGCCTGCCAAATGAAGTCAATCTGGACGTCGTCCAAGGCCGTGACCCGATGGCCGAAGATGCTGTATTTTGGCTTTCCTGTTGCATATTGACACATTGTCTATGAAAATTGGTTTACATTTGTCATGAGACGGGTGGGAAATAAAGCGAATGTAGGCTTTACAATTTAAGCCAAATTGATATGGTGCGAGAATCCACCCCCTGTCCCTGTCCAATCAGAAGTAGTGGTCCCATATTTTAGTAACATTAAGGGGAGGTACATGGGCGGAGAAGGGTATAATAGAATATAGCATTAGTTAATTAGTCAGAGCAAGATTCCATGAGAGCATGCGTTCATGAAGAACAGGCGTCCATGCTGCCAGAGCGCTCTTAGCTCCAGACTGCTAAGCTGATCGATTGCAGACTGAATCCCTGTCCAGAAGAGGTCCTGAGGAGGGGGCGGCAGAGTCCATTAGAAGGAAGGTACGGGAGAATCGAGGAGAAGCCGAGTATCAGAGAGGGGAACGACGCAGGCGTCGTTGTAGAGAGGTCACCGGTCCTGTCCTGATCCTGGAGGAGGTCTTTGCTCTTCATCCTTCCTGGGTCCTATTATTCCAACTCCTTGGCTAAGGGGTTTGGTTCTTGCACTTAGGTAAATATAATGCAATCTTTAGTTGCTCTACTGTCTCGATCTTCTCCTTTTCTTTAAACACCGTCATTGATTAGCAATAATCATTTCTATGCTTAATCTTGGGTATTGCGATTAAGTACCATGTGGCTCTGTATTTTACTCTGCTAAATCTTTAGATAAACATTTTAAAACTTCCTGACTCAGTGGTTATTTCAGGATTATGTATTATAATGAATGTCACTCATTTTAAATTTCCCAATTAGCAAAGGATTCATTGGTAAGTCATTACTCTTCAATCAGAAGGTAATTGGTAGCAGGGATTTTGATAGAGAGTAACAACTGATAAAACCCAGCGTAAGTACTAGCGTAGTATGAATGTATGGGCCCAAGTGAGTATCTGGTGTATGAATGCTGTTTGCTAATATTGCGCTGGATCAGTTTTCTGGTTATCAGAGGATGGTTGCTCTTTGTTAATTGGGTAATGAGAATTTTATTTGTATTTTTATGAACTAACATCCGTGTATTCAAAGTTTTGTTTTATGTTGTCCAGAATACCCCGGGTAAAAGGAATAGCGGATGGTAAGTGGAAGCCATACTGCAGTGAGGTTATCTGTCAGGCAGAAATAGTACTGGAAAGTTAAGCAGGACTTTTAGTACTCGTTAGGGACTCTATGCGTGTGAGTAATAGCAAAAGAGTACGCTGGTGAAAATTTGATGTTATATCACCTAGAAAGGGTAACATTGGAGAAGTAACAGGTACTTCTGGAGCTTGTGTGAAGAGTAGACGGAAGTGTTTTACTCGTAGTGTATGTTTAGTAAACGGAAAGGTTTTACCAAGTATGAGAGAAAACTATCTTTTCTAAATTAGAGAAACTGGCACGATAGCGAATGTTTTATGTTACTGAAATTTAATTAAGAATTATAGAGAAAATAAGTTTGCATACGAATTTGTAAAGGGAGGGTCAGTTGCCGGAGAGGGAGCTGACATCACTAAACGCCGCGCTGGGATTGGTTGAATCAGCGGGTGTGGAAAAACCCTTGTAAAGGAGGGGTCAGTAGTCAGGAGTAGTACTGACGTCATAGGTGCAGCGCTGGGATTGGTTAAACCAGCAAGGACAGAAAAGAGCAGATTGTAAAGGAGGGGTTGACAGATAAACGTCACCAAAAGGCCGCGCAAGGATTGGTTCAGAAGTAAAAGTTAGCAGAGACTTGATTGGTTGATATTTTAGAAGCTAAAATCTTAGTGGATAAAGATTGCATGTTAAAACGCGATCCGACTTTAACAGGAACTCGTCCGGATAGGAGATTCCTAGGTTTTGCAGAATATAATTTTATACACCGAAGATTAGATAGAATGTACGGAGAGAAGAGAAAAATGTCCTTTCTGCAAAAGATTAAGAACTATTTTAAAAGGATAAACCACTCAAAACTAGAGAAGGAATTATTATTCCACCAGCTAAAACGCCCGCTTCATTTATGATGATGGAGAGAGGTTATCATACTTGTGTATGGATGGAGAATTGGATAAAATATACCAAAAATGATGGAATACTAGCATTTCCCGAGAATGGCACGTTCAATGGGTGAATTCTTCAGAATTTGAGATTGAGGATGAATGACTTAGAACCCAGACCTAGATTAACTCTGTACGAAGCTCTAGAAGAATGGGAAACCGAGGCATTTGAGCGGGATAGATCTAGAAGTAATAGAAGTTATCCAGGATTTTTTCCCAGATATCTACGTGAGTCTAGGGACGGTCAGATGAAACAATGGAGAAGGGCAATGATTACAGAGGGATTATATCCATTGTTCTCAGCAGAGGAGAAATTAGGAAGTAAGTGCACAGAAAAGACAAAACATTTAATGAGAAATGAGGAGTCTGAAGACGATTTTATGGAGGAAATGTTAAGAAATCCCCACCATATCAGGAAGGGACAAGTGGATGCACCCCAAGTGCACCACCAAAAACTCCATTAGTGCCACAGGTAATGCATGAATTCACCCCGAGTAGAATACTTCATGACAAAGAAAAAGAAGCCCTAGAAAAGACCAGAGCAGAATTAATACAGAAAATAACCCAGAAAAAAGTACATCCTGATTCGTTGACCATACCTGTAACAATTGGTCCAGTAGTTCCATTATATGGTACTCAGGGAAGCTGTCCTCCACCGATACTTACACCTACTGCTGTGAATAATCCCAAACCTGAAGCTCCAGTTATAATTGAGGATCAATTTAGTGACTGTGAATCCACAATATCACTCATGGACTTGCCTATTCGAGGTTCTGTAAATAGCACTCCCAGAAAAGATGTACCTGGATGTTCAAAAGATGTAAGTTTAGTAACTTCATCGGGAGCAAAAAGTGCTACCATAGTAACACCTGAAGATCTAGAAAGATGGGTGCAAGGGTCAGTTAAACAGTGCACACCTCCAAAAATAATGGACATTCATAAATTGAAAGTCGAATTAGAAGAAATAATAGCAGGAAATGTAGGACTAGAACGCTTAAATACCTATGATGAAGAAGAATTATTGTTCCTGTGCAGGAGTATCACCAGAAATGTAAGGTTATTTCATGAAAAATTATCCAATTTGGCACTACAGATGGGAATAGAAATAGGGAGATCAAAGGTACTACAGAAACCCTATAGAGCAGAATTTTCAGACCAAGATCTAGAAAATATGAATGCCTCTGGAAGAAGATTACAAATAAGAGAATCAATGTTAGTTTTGCAAAAATGGGGAGACCTAGATAAATGGAAAACTAGGTGGGCCAAGAAAAAGGAAGAAGCACAAACAAGTAGAACAGCATCAGAATATGTGATGAAAGAAACAGGGAAAGCAGACCAGATGTATCCAATGCGAGAAGTTGCGGGAAGAGGATATGTACATGTCCCATGGAGCAGACAGGATATTTTATCTTTTACGAATGATTTTCCAAAATTGAGAGAAAAACCAATTGAATGGTACAAGCAGGTTGACAGGTTTGTGAAGGTGTCAAAGGTATTGTTGAAGGATTTAGATGGGTTGTTTGACATAGTGGTACCTGCCGATTTGTGGACAGATTGTAAAATTACAGTCGATTGGCCTAGTGATGAGTATCCTAGAGATCCGAAGACAGGTGCCCCGTCAAATGATGTGATGAAAAAGTATCAGCAAGTGATAACATAACTGAAAGGGAAAATACCCCCGAAAGAAACGGATTGGGTAAAAATAGATCGAACTACCCAAGAAGCTAATGAATCAGTACTTTCTTACTATGAACGTCTATTGCAGGTATTTACACAGTACAGTGGATTTGAGGACATTGGAGACAAGAACATGAGTCAGTTTGTGTATCGATTTGTTTATGGTCTAAAGCCAGAAATTTGCCAGATGATTAAGCAGCACATGTTGTGTTGGCAAGGGAAACCTATCGACGAAATTTTGAAATATGCGAAATATTGTGGAGACGATATTGAGGATAGACATAAGAAATTGCAGGAAAAAGTGATGTGGGCACAGGTGAAAATGGCTGAGAAACAGGGAATTAATTTGGAAAATCCGAGTGAAAGTCAAGGAAAAGATTCCGGAACGAATGGTAATACTGGGAATGGTGGAAAATTTAGAGGACGAATGAGTAGAGAAGAAGCTAAAAAGAAATTTCCTTGTCATGGATGCGGAAAATTGGGGCATTGGAAGGATGAATGTAAAAAGATTCAGAATAATAATGGCCCAAATCAAAATTTAAATCCACAGACGCAGAATGACTCACAGCAGGGTGCAAATCCTCAGTCAGTTGCCACCTGCACCTATTCAGGGTAATGTAAGCAGAGCAAAGCATGGTACAGACATCGGATATCAGGGAGGAAGTGGTAAGAATGATTATATGACATCACAATTTCTTTTGCAGGACGATTTCTGTCAATACAGTCCATGACGGTGCCTAGGAGAGGGGAAGAAGGAGTGCATACTTGGCGCATCCTTACAGGTAGATCAGTCAGGTCCATATGTTGAAGGGAATGTGAAAGGTAATAATATTACTTTCCTTTTGGACACTGGTGCTACCCGGTCTACTGTGAGAACAGCAGACATTCCAGACCTTCCTCTCTCTGGTGAAAATATCCAAGTAGTGGGGGTAGCTAATCAGCGGATTAGAATGCCTCTTACCGAACCCATGGAAGTTAAAATTGGAAACTTCAGAGAAATGCATCAATTTGTAGTATGTGATTCCAGTCCAGTAAACTTATTAGGTAGGGATTTGTTGTGCAAGATGAATTGTACCATTTTCTGCACACCAGATGGTGTGGCAGTTCAGACACCAGATGAAGATCATGTATATAAGATTATGATTGCAAAACAAGGTACAGAAGTGGATGAGATGTTTTCATTAATAACAAAAGATGAGTTGCCAGAAGAATTAAAAGGTACAGTAAACCCCATAGTATGGGATTTCACCGGAAAAGAAGTAGGACTTATGGCTAAAATAGATCCAGTTAAAATTACTGTAAAGGAAGGTGCAATTTTCCCAAATACCAGACAGTACAAAATGAGTGCAGAAGTAAAAGCAGGAGTCCTTGAAGAAATAAATCGAATGGTAGAACAAAACATACTAAAAGAAGTAATGAGTAGCCCATGTAATTCACCAATAATGGGATTAAAGAAACCTAGTGGAAAATATAGGATTGTTCAGGACCTGAGGAAAATAAATAAGATTGTAGAACCATGTTGTCCCATAGTACCAAATCCTGCAGTAATTCTATACCAGATTCCGTGGAGTGCAGGATGGTACACAGTAATTGATTTGTGTCAAGCGTTCTTTTCAATACCATTACATCCAGACAGCCAGTATCTTTTCTCATTTAAATTTGAGAACAAAGTTTGTGTGGAATCGTGTTCCTCAGGGGTACACAGAAAGTCCTTCTATTTTCAACCAGATACTGAAAAAGTGCCTTGAAAAACTAGTGATGCCAGGAAGCTCAGTCTTAGTCCAATATATCGACGACTTATTGGTGGCATCGAATACCAGAGAGGACTGTGTTGTTGATTCCATAGCATTATTAAATCTTTTGGCAGAAGAAGGACATAAAGTCTCACCTGAAAAATTGCAATTTTGTACAACAGCTGTTAAGTATCTGGGACACCAAATTGAGAGAGGAAAAAGAAGAGTAACAGCTGAAAGAGTAGCTTTAATAAAGAAAATGCAAATGCCTGTAACACAAAGAAAAGTGAGAATGTTCCTAGGAATAGTAGGTTACTGTCGACAATGGATACCAAGATTTTTCATGTTGGCTAAGCCCTTAATTAACATGACAAAAAAGAAAGCAAAGGACCCTGTTGAGTGGGAGGACGAAAGTGTAGAAGCCTTTGTAAAATTGAGAAATGCCCTATGTTCAGCACCTGCCTTTAGGCATGCCTGATTATAAAAGAGAATTTGCATTGTTCTGTCATGAGAGAGAAAATTGTGCACTTTCTGTCCTAACTCAAAGACATGGACTAGAAAGACGTCCTATAGCATATTTTTCTGCTACATTGGACCCAGTAGCAGCCGCGTTGCCAGGATGCCTAAAAGCAGTGGCGGCTACTTGTTTGAGCATTGAACAAAGTGAGTCAATTGTGATGGGACACCCTGTAAAAGTGTATGTTCCACATGCAGTTGTCATTCTGTTGACAAGAACCCGAACTCAGCATCTTACTCCTAGTCGGCTGACTAAATACGAAAGAATCATAATGGGTGCTGAAAATGTGACCATGGTAAGGTGTACTATAATAAATCCAGCAACCTTACTACCAGACCCATATCATGAGAGAATTAAAGATGATGAAGACGATGAACATGATTGTATACAAATTACAGAATTATGCACAAAACCACGCCCAGATATAGAGGAACAGCCTCTTAAAAAGCCAGACAGGGAGCTATTTGTTGATGGTTCATGTCAAAGACATGAAGATGGTAAACTAACTGCTGCCTATGCAGTATGTGAATTAACTGGAATAGTTGAAGCATCTTATTTACCAGGAGTCAAATCTGCACAAGTAGCTGAATTGATTGCGTTGATAAAAGCATGCAAAATTGGGAGGAATCAGAGAGTGACCATATTTACAGATAGCCAATATGGTTACGGGGTTGTGCACGATTTTGGCCAACTATGGATGCAGAGGGATTTCATGACTTCTTCAGGATCACCCATTAAAAATGGACAATTTGTAAGGGAATTGCTAGAAGCAATACAATCACCAAAAGAATTGGCTGTGGTGAAATGTGCCGCACACCAGTCAGGAGATGACTGGGTGGTAGTCGGCAACAGATATGCAGATCTGGTGGCTCAACATTGTGCCAAAACCAGAATGTCAGTTAATAAGAGGGTGGAAATAATTGGAATCAGCTGCCAACTTATGCTGTATATGCCACCTGAAACTTGGAATGAGGTGAAGAAATTGCAAGATGAGGTTGATGAAAGTGAGAAGAATTTGTGGATCAAAGTGGGTTGTTCCCAAAGAGGAGATGATGAAGTGTGGATCAGTGCTGATGGCAGACCAGTCATGCCAGACTGTTTACTCTCACAAATGGCTAGAATGCATCATGGAGACACACACATAGGAAGAGATGCAATGATTAGGCTGTTCAGACAAAATTGGTACAATCCCAAATTCAGGGCTGTTGCAGAGAGTCTTTGCCAGAGATGTCTAACTTGCCAGATGCATAATCCGGGGAGGAAGACAGTAATTGGATTTGGGAAAATTGGAAAGGCAGAGCGTCCATTTATGAGACTTCAGTTTGATTTCATACAGTTACCACCATGTAGAGGGCTGAAATATGTACTAGTCATAGTGTGTCTGTTTTCAAAGTGGGTGGAGGCTTACCCTACTAGGAGAAATGACAGCATTACAGTTGCAAAACTGTTGCTACGAGAGCTCATTCCTAGGTTTGGTTTTCCAGTAACTTTGGAATCAGATAGAGGAAAACATTTTAACAGCGAAGTGATTCAAATAATCTGTGAAGCATTCCAAATAAAACAGAAACTGCACTGTGCATATCGTCCCCTGACCTTGACTGGTAGGTCGCTCCCCCACCACACAGCTCCGTCTGTGTGCCCTGCTGCTGCCCCTGATTGTGCTCGGTTTTTCCTTTCTGTGCCCCCTTGCTGCCCCTGATTGTGCTCGATTTTTCCTTTCTGTGCCCCCTTGCTGCCCCTGATTGTGCCTCGTTTTTTCCTTTCTGTGCCCCCTTGCTGCCCCTGATTGTGATCGTTTTTCCTTTCTGTGCCCCCTTGCTGCCCCTGATTGTGATCGTTTTTTCCTTTCTGTGCCCCCTTGCTGCCCCTGATTGTGCTCGTTTTTTCCTTTCTGTGCCCCCTTGCTGCCCCTGATTGTGATCGTTTTTCCTTTCTGTGCCCCCTTGCTGCCCCTGATTGTGCTCGTTTTTCCTTTCTGTGCCCCCTTGCTGCCCCTGATTGTGATCGTTTTTTCCTTTCTGTGCCCCCTTGCTGCCCCTGATTGTGATCGTTTTTTCCTTTCTGTGCCCCCTTGCTGCCCCTGATTGTGCTCGCTTTTTCCTTTCTGTGCCCCCTTGCTGCCCCTGATTGTGCTCGTTTTTTCCTTTCTGTGCCCCCTTGCTACCCCTGATTGTGATCGTTTTTCCTTTCTGTGCCCCCTTGCTGCCCCTGATTGTGCTCGTTTTTCCTTTCTGTGCCCCCTTGCTGCCCCTGATTGTGCTCGTTTTTCCTTTCTGTGCCCCCTTGCTGCCCCTGATTGTGCTCGTTTTTCCTTTCTGTGCCCCCTTGCTGCCCCTGATTGTGATCGTTTTTTCCTTTCTGTGCCCCTTGCTGCCCCTGATTGTGATCGTTTTTCCTTTCTGTGCCCCCTTGCTGCCCCTGATTGTGATCGTTTTTCCTTTCTGTGCCCCCTTGCTGCCCCTGATTGTGCTCGTTTTTTCCTTTCTGTGCCCCTTGCTGCCCCTGATTGTGCTCGTTTTTCCTTTCTGTGCCCCCTTGCTGCCCCTGATTGTGATCGTTTTTCCTTTCTGTGCCCCCTTGCTGCCCCTGATTGTGATCGTTTTTCCTTTCTGTGCCCCCTTGCTGCCCCTGATTGTGATCGTTTTCCCTTTCTGTGCCCCCTTGCTGCCCCTGATTGTGATCGTTTTTTCCTTTCTGTGCCTGTTTCCCGCCGCTGCGCCCTGCGGCCCCGCCCCTCACTGCCCATTCGCTGCCCCATTCCCTGCTCCTCCCTCCCACCTCCACATTTATGGCGGCCGCTGCGCGGCCGCGCCGCTGGCGCGCCTAAGGCGCGCCTAAGGCAAGCCCGTCTGCGCCCGTCCACGCCGTGGCCGCGCCCAGCGCCAGACCCCTGGTCCGGGCATCCCCGCGCCCGCCACATCAACAGATGCCGATACGACGCCAGCACCCTCCACGCACTCAACCCCGGAAAAGATCACGCCTGCTACCAGGCCACCCCGAAGCGCACCCAAGGGCCCTTCACCTGCCGGAACTGCAGCTTTGCCAGCACCCGCCCCGCCAAACCACCGCCCAGGAAAGAACCCAACTACCTCAGATGCATCCTCCTCAACACCCGCTCCGCCCGCAAACACGCCATCGAACTCTGGGACCTTCTCGACTCAACCTCCCCAGACGTCGCATTCCTGACGGAGACCTGGCTGAATCCCGCCTCAGCCCCCGACATCGCCATTGCCATCCCGGACGGATACAAGATCACCCACAGGGACCGCACCAACGGAGTCGGAGGAGGCATCGCCATCGTCCACAGGAACACCCTCAGAGTCTCAACCAACACCGACGACACCCTCAGCACTGCTGAACACATGCACTTCCAGATCCACACCGATCCCAACACCACCCTCAGAGGAACCCTCATCTACAGACCCCCCGGACCCCGACCACAGTTCAGCGATTCCATAGCTGACTTCGTCAGCACACACGCCATCGCCTCCACGGACTACATCCTCCTCGGGACCTGAACTTCCACCTCGAGAACAACAAGGACACCAACTCCACCACCCTGATCGACAACCTCGCCACCCTCGGACTCAGACAGCTCGTGACTACACCCACCCACGCCGCCGGCCACACGCTAGACTCCATCTTTTCCGCAAGCCCACACGTCTCCTTCAACCACACCTCCGAACCCCACTGGACTGACCACCACTGCATCCACTTCACCTACAGGAAGCCCACCACGCACCACCGCACCGAACAAATGCCTCGCCGCTGCTGGAGCAGAGTCACGGAAGACCAGCTAACCACAACCCTAGCCCTGAGCCCACCCGCCGAACCCTCCGACCCCGACACCGCCGCCCGCAACCTCAGACAGTGGATCGACGACTGCGCCAACACCCTCGTCCCGCTCAAGAATCCGCCCAACAGCCACACCAGCAAGAAAGCCACCTGGTTCACCGAAGACCTCCAGGCCTCCAAACGAACATGCCGAAAACTGGAGAAGATCTGGCTCCACGAACGGACAGCGGACAGCTACGCCGCCCACAAGAGCGCCACCCGCAATCACCATCACCTCATCAGATCCGCCAAAAGGGCCTCACTCAAAGACCGCCTAGACAACAATGCACACAACAGCAAAGAGCTCTTCAACATCGTGAAGGAACTCTCCAACCCCAGCTCCAGCACCAACGACATCCAGCCGTCGCAAGACCTGTGCGACTCACTGGCCACCTCCTTCCACCGCAAAATTGCCGACATCCACGACAGCTTCAACACCACGACCGCCCCGGCAACCACCGAGACCACTGCCCCCACAACCACCAACCGCCTGCTCTCCTGGACCAACATCAACGACGAGGACACCAGCGAGATCATGAACACCATCCACTCCGGTTCACCGCTAGACCCGTGCCCTCACCACATCTTCAACAAAGCCAGTACAGCCATCGCGCCCCATCTCCGGAAAATAATCAACATCTCCTTCGAGACAGCAACCTTCCCGGAAAGCTGGAAGCACGCCGAGATCACCGCCTTACTCAAGAAACCCAAGGCAGACCCCAAGGACCTCAAGAACTTCCGACCCATCTCTCTGCTCCCGTTCCCCGCGAAGGTCACCGAGAAAATCGTCAACAAACAACTGACCCGCTACCTCGAGGAGAACAACATCCTGGACCCTTCCCAGTCCGGCTTCCGCAGCAACCACAGCACCGAAACCGCCCTCATCGCCGCCACCGATGACATCAGGACCCTGCTAGACAACGGAGAAACAGCAGCCCTCATCCTCCTGGACCTATCAGCCGCCTTCGACACGGTCTGCCACCACACACTACGAACACGCCTTCACGACGCCGGGATCCAAGAGAAGGCCCTGGACTGGACCACATCCTTCCTTTCCGGCAGAACACAAAGCGTCCGCCTCGCCCCTTCCGATCCAAGGCCACCAAGATCATCTGCGGCGTACCCCAAGGCTCCTCCCTCAGCCCAACGCTGTTCAACATCTACATGGCACCCCTCGCCCACGTCGCCCGACAGCACAACCTCAACATCATCTCCTACGCCGACGACACCCAGCTGATCCTCTCCCTCACCAAAGACCCTCACACCGCCAAAGCCCACCTCCACGAAGGAATGAAGGCCGTCGCCGAATGGATGAGGACCAGCCGCCTGAAGCTGAACTCGGACAAGACGGAGGTCCTCATCCTTGGTTCCAACCCTTCAGCCTGGGACGACTCCTGGTGGCCAACATCACTGGGAACAGCCCCGCCACCCACCGACCACGTACGCAACCTAGGGGTCATCCTCGACCCCACCCTCTCCATGACTAAGCAGGTCAACGCCATTTCCTCATCCTGCTTCAACATCCTCCGAATGCTCCGCAGGATCTTCAAGTGGAGCCACACCGAAACAAGAAAAACAGTCACCCAGGCCCTCGTCACCAGCAGGCTGGACTACGGAAACGCCCTCTATGCAGGAACGACGGCTAAGCTCCTGAGACGGCTGCAACGCATCCAGAACGCCTCTGCACGTCTTATCCTCGACATCCCCCGACGCAGCCACATCACACCCCACCTGAGAGACCTGCACTGGCTCCCTGTCAACAAGAGGATAACCTTCAAGCTCCTCACCCACGCACACAAAGCACTCCACAACTCCGGACCAGCCTACCTCAACAGACGACTCAGCTTCTACACCCCCACCCGCCAGCTCCGCTCGACCAGCCTCGCCCTCGCCACAATCCCCCGCATCCAGAAAACGACCGCCGGCGGCAGATCCTTCTCCCACCTCGCCGCCAAGACCTGGAACACCCTCCCCACCAACCTCCGACAGACCCAAGACCTACTGGCCTTCAGAAGACTCCTCAAGACCTGGCTCTTCGATCAGTAGCAGCACCACCCCCCTCTTCCCCCAGCGCCTTGAGACCCTCGCGGGTATGTAGTGCGCTTTATAAGTGACATGATTGATTGATCGTCCAGAAGCTTCTGGAGTGGTTGAACAATTGAATGGCACTATAAAGTCAAGACTGGGAAAAATGTGTGCATCAACATCATTAGAGTGGCCAGATGCATTGCCACTCGTTTTAATGGGACTCAGAAGTATACCTGACAGAACCACAGGATTAAGCCCACATGAAATAATGATGGGAAGAGCAATGAGACAAACACATGTTCCCACAAACAAACTGGTGAATATATCTGATGATATGGTTCTGGACTATTGCAAAGGATTGGCTGACCTAGTGCGTTCTGTCTCTCATCAGGTTGGAGAAGACGCAGTTTCCAGGCAGCCCGAGCAAGAACATGATCTGAATCCTGGTGACTGGGTGGTAGTGAAGAATCACACCAGAGAAACGTGTCTATCACCTAGATGGGGCAGACCGTGTCAAGTCATACTGACAACGAATACAGCAGTGAAGTGTGCCGGATTTCCTAATTGGATTCATGTAAGTCACACCAAGAGAGTACCAGATCCCGAGGAAGAGAATCCTCAGACAACGCCAATCACTGAAGAGGCTGAAGGTTGCCCAGCTGTAGGATCTCAAGTTCGAGATTCCAGAGAAGCTGAAGAAGAACAACCGAGCACAAGTCAGGATTGGATACCAGTGGTAGAAGTTCCTGAAGTATACCACAGAACAAGAAGTCAAGCGAAATTGGAAGAAATTGAAGAAGATCAGATAGGTGAAGAAGAAGCAGTTCAGGAACAAGAAGAAAAGACATTAAGAAATCCTGAACAAGAGCAGATAGGGAAAGGAAACTGGGCTCAAAGCAACGAAGATCTGATAAACTTTGAGCAGGGACAGACAGGTCTAGAAGAATCCGGTCAGGCTGCAGAAGTTCACAGTGCAATAAGCCCTGATCAGGACAAGTTAGATCAAGAAGAGTGCACAGAAGAAGAAAAGCTTGAAAAACATGAACTTGAAGAAATAAATAAAGAACAAGGTCAATTATTGGAAACTCACAGCGGAGCTGTTACAGAGAAACCAATTAGACCTGAAAAGGAGCAAACAAACACAGTAATTGAAGAACATGAAACCGTGCTAAGCAGTGAAATTAACGAGATCTCTAAAGACGAAAACAAAGAAACAGTGCCAATAAAGAAAACAAGAAAAGGAGATCATTGGCCAAGTGTCATTAAAAGAGTAAAGTACCACATAACAACCAGAAGTGAAGATCCAGATCAAGTACCTGAAGTATCAAGTCAAACCGATCAAGAGAAAAAGACAGAGAAAAGAAGAAGTAAAAGACTGAAACTTGTGAATAACAAATTCAAGGGTCCTGACTGGACTTATTTCATTCTTGAAGATTTTGAAAGCTCAGTCAAGTGACATTGGTGGCGAAGGAACAAGTGCAGAATTGACGTACGAAGAAGAAACAAGACCACCCTGACTAAGCAAAAGAATAAGCTAAAGAAAAGAAGAAAAGATAAGAAGAGCAATCTTCCTTGTCGAAAAATGCCTGACCGATAGAGTTGCTGGGAGACCAAAACAGAAATGTTGTAGAAGATGCTGTGCATTATGCATATGTAGTCTAGTGATGATGCTTATAGTATGGTTAGTCCTGATTGAAGCAGTTCCTTACCTTATGATAATAGATAAAAAGATTAATAATGAAACTAAAGGGAGGACAGCAAACATGAAGGGCAATACAGTAGAACTAATGGCAGAAGATGAGGCAGAAATTCATCATGAAGTAGCTGACAATGACACTAGTTTAAACGTTTTCACAAAGTTATTATTTCAATATGTAGACACCAAGGAAGTTAGTAATTGTTATGTCTGTATGAAGTTACCTGAATCAGTAGCAGAAAGATTAACATATCACCATTTACCACTGACATATGGCATATCATGTAGTGTTTTGTCTAGTTTATTTTATAGAACAGGGAGACTTCAGTATTATTATTCAAACTTAGATGTGATATTTTCTGAGGTTCCGATTCGCAAGAGTATGAACCCAGTGCTTAGTAGTCAAGACGCACAGTTTATGGGAGAATTTTTCTTAACAATGAAATCAATAGACATAACACATGCACATAGACACAATCTAACATGTTCTTTACTTGAAGAAGAAAATATATTTTTGAATTTAGTAGAAGATAGAAGACAAGATTTTCAAAAGAAAGCTTCTGAGCATAAGGCTCATTTACCACCTTGGGCTGAGAAAGAAGGGAGTTACACACCTGGCAAGGCTCAAGCTGCTATGGCTCTGGATTTCGTAAAGACAGGAAAAATTTGTCTTCATAGGTTAAAGACTGATTATAACAATGTTTTCATCGGTACCAGTGAATGTGAACACAATTTTTAATTCTTGGAGGTTGGGGACTCAAAGGAGGAACAGATTCAGTTTTTCCTGGAATTTATTATGTGTGTGGGAATAAGGCTTACTTTAGGCTTCCTGCACGGTGGTATGGAAGTTGTTATTTTGGAATAGTATTTCCAAAGATATACCACGTAAAAAGAAACACTGAGAGCAATGAAAACAATAACGAATTAATACGTAGTAAAAGAGCTAGTTTTTCAGAAATTGTAGGTGATATATTTGGTGCATTGATACCTTCAGTGGGAATAATTCTGAACTCAAGGAAAATATGTAAATTGTCTACAGTGGTTGATCGTTTATCAACGGATACTGCTGGAGGTTTTCTAATGATTAATACGGAAATGGTTGCGATTAGATCTATGGTGATGCAAAATCGACTTGCTCTTGATATTATATTGGCAAAAGAGGGCGGAGTCTGTAAATTATTGAAGACGAAACATTGTTGCACTTATATTCCTGATAAGAGTGCAGAAATTGGAACGTATATACAGAATATAACTAAACTTGAGAAAGAACTTAAACCACTGGAAGTTGATAGTGTATGGGAAAGATTGACAAATAGTATCTCGTCAATTGGAACCTGGTTTGCTAATATAGGGAAAGGACTTATAGGTCAAATATTAGTACCCTTAGCAGGGATAGCAATAATAATTTTGGCAATAACAATATGGTGCAAATGCTGTAAAAAGAATGGAACATATAAGGTGACAGGAAGAGGAAAGAAACGAAAGGTAGATGAAATCGAACTTGAAGAATGGAGAAGTGAATTATACAAGAAATTAAAAGGAGATTGTAAAAATAGAAAGAGTAAAGATGAGAATGAAGTAATTTGCTAAAAGTTGGCATCTGATTGAGGGTAATGTTTTTGATGGCTCAGAAACGCCATCAGAGAGGGGATTGATGGAGCAAGGTTTCATAAATGAAACTTGCTTGTATTCAATCCTCCTCACAGTATTAATTTATTAAACTTGTATTGTTAATACTAACCTTTGCATTCACGACACAAAAGAAAGGGATGCTTGCCTATGTGTTTTACTAATGAATAACGCTTGTTTGTAATTCAAAATGGCCGCTATGCACGGGAAAACTCAATGCGCATGTCGCAACCATATCACATGGTGTGACGTCTTTCTTTGCTTGGTGGGAAACTTCTGCTTCTGCGCAGTGTGCATTAAAATGGCTGCTTGTTGTTTTCACATGCTTCAGCTTGCTCTCATGTCATTACTAAATTGTTGTTTCCTAACGCTACTAACGCGGGTTAGAATATATAATTAAATGGGAATAGAATAGAAAAAGTGGGTATACAGTGAAACATTTTATTTGTGATTCTAATATTTTCTTCTTGCACTTTTATTAGTTCGTAAACTTGGGCCTGGGTTGGTGTTCTGAAACTCGAGAGGCAACTGGTTCTGCGCATGTGTCCTGTGTGCCTGCCAAATGAAGTCAATCTGGACGTCGTCCAAGGCCGTGACCCGATGGCCGAAGATGCTGTATTTTGGCTTTCCTGTTGCATATTGACACATTGTCTATGAAAATTGGTTTACATTTGTCATGAGACGGGTGGGAAATAAAGCGAATGTATTAAGTTGAAGGGGTGGGAACGTAAAGACAATAGGCTTTACAATTTAAGCCAAATTGATATGGTGCGAGAATCCACCCCCTGTCCCTGTCCAATCAGAAGTAGTGGTCCCATATTTTAGTAACATTAAGGGGAGGTACATGGGCGTAGAAGGGTATAATATAATATAATATAGCATTAGTTAATTAGTCAGAGCAAGATTCCATGAGAGCATACGTTCATGAAGAACAGGCGTCCATGCTGCCAGAGCGCTCTTAGCTCCAGACTGCTAAGCTGATCGATTGCAGACTGAATCCCTGTCCAGAAGAGGTCCTGAGGAGGGGGCGGCAGAGTCCATTAGAAGGAAGGCACGGGAGAATCGAGGAGAAGCCGAGTATCCGAGAGGGGAACGACGCAGGCGTCGTTGTAGAGAGGTCACCGGTCCTGTCCTGATCCTGGAGGAGGTCTTTGCTCTTCATCCTTCCTGGGTCCTATTATTCCAACTCCTTGGCTAAGGGGTTTGGTTCTTGCACTTAGGTAAATATAATGCAATCTTTAGTTGCTCTACTGTCTCTATCTTCTCCTTTTCTTTAAACACCGTCATTGATTAGCAATAATCATTTCTATGCTTAATCTTGGGTATTGCGATTAAGTACCATGTGGCTCTGTATTTTACTCTGCTAAATCTTTAGATAAACATTTTAAAACTTCCTGACTCAGTGGTTATTTCAGGATTATGTATTATAATGAATGTCACTCATTTTAAATTTCCCAATTAGCAAAGGATTCATTGGTAAGTCATTACTCTTCAATCAGAAGGCAATTGGTAGCAGGGATTTTGATAGAGAGTAACAACTGATAAAACCCAGCGTAAGTATTAGCGTAGTATGAATGTATGGGCCCAAGTGAGTATCTGTTGTATGAATGCTGTTTGCTAATATCGCGCTGGATCAACTGTATCAGCACAGTGAACAAAAGAATGATGTACCTGAATACAATCTAGAGTAATTACCAGTACCGGAGATTATGGTGAGGATGCCACCTATCGTTTTTTGTTTCACTTCATGATTAGAGGCACACTTAAACTCCTTTCAGGGACATAGTGAGAAATATGGGCATGGCTAGCTGCATGCTGAGGGCAGACTGACCTCGTGGTGAGTGCTTACATTATGGTTAGACTTAGGAACTAGTGAGAGATAGGAAGCCAGTATTAGGTGGCTGCAGCTTTTCTCTTCAACAGCCTTTCAATTATGTCTTGCAGCCTTTTGTGAATAAACAGCTTAATGCATTTTTAAATATTTTAGCAATTAGCGCAATAGTTCAAAATGTGTCAAATCTGACACAAATTTAGGCTTAGACATCCTACAGTTCATATTGCCTCCTTACCCACGGAGAAAAGCTTCTAGAAGTGAGGAATCTGGATTATTAGACTGGGAGATGTGGCCTAGGTTGCAGTGACTCTGCATGGTAACTTTGCAGATATGCAGCTCAATTGTCATGTTACAGGGATTCCTCTGGTTCTATTTAGATGCTGATTAGCCATATCTCTGTGATTTGATACATTTTGTTGTAATTGCCATCTCTTGCCCAGAATATTTGCTACTTTCAAAATAATTGTTTCATTATGTGTCCCGTAAATTGTGCCCCATTTGCATTGTTATCTATTCATAGATTTGATGCCCACACTCCATATGGTTCTTCTTCTGAATTGGCTGAGGCCTGACAAAAGAGCAGACAATTAATGAGTGATGCAGAAGACTAACTGCAGTCTGGTGATGCCGATTTGCACTTTTCTATCCAACATTTTGTTGACTGGGGCATTGCTACAGCTTGACAAAAAACTGTTCCATGTGGTTCAGCTGGATTTTCATCCCTATGTCAGAGCCTGGTGCTTTGTCTCGCAACAAAATTTCTGGCCTGAACAAGATTTTGCAATACACCTTACTATACACGCTCTTTCAACTTCTCTCCTGTAGGTGTTTCTTCAAAATCTTATTAACTGCTCCTTCCTAGGGCAAGATTCAAAGTGACCATTGGACCAACGCCACATAGATCTTTTCTTGTTTGATCATTTAGGAGTTCTCTTTGTTGGAACAAAGTGAGTTCCATCAGCCTCTGTAATTGAGTTAATTGTGTTGTGCTAATTCCTCCTGAATGGGCACAAGTATGAACTATGGTGGACATTTCCTGGATGGACTTGTTCCCAGGTCATGTGCTAGGCCTTGTACCATGATAGTATAGGGTAGACCAATACTATTTTTCAGAGGCATCGTTCTAGCACTCTTATCAGTGTGCTACCAATTCCTGCACTACACATTTTAGCATACCAAACAAAGGATGCCTGCCACTTCAACATGAATAATTTGATTTTTGATTTTGTGGGTGGCACTCCCTAGCTTTCTTGCAAACTGGAGTATTACCCTGGAGGCACTATCTACTCTGTTCAATACTACTTCCAGATTCTTTTTTTTTTACCTTAGTGTGTTAGACAGGTTTACCCCTAAATACTTTAATGACCTCGTCATGACAATGTGTTGTCCCCACAATAGAAGTGGTTTTGCGAAGGGCACCCAGATCATAATGTTTGACTTTGAAGTGTTTACCTTGAGCCTATTTTTGCAAAAAAATATCTCTTCTCTATAGTGAGTTTTACCTGCAGTGCATTTTATGTCTGGGATAGGCAACAATGATAGATGTATATTCTTACAGTAGATGTGGAAGCTTAGTACCTTTTGGGGAGGTTTCCAGTATTTTGTCATACATGTCAGTGGAATGTGAAATATGGAACTGGGGCTGAGAAGGCATTATTATTTACTTCCTGGTTTGCAAATGTCCTGCTTTTGTGTCTGTTAGCTCCGAATATCACTTGGTGACTACATTTCTAGTAAAGATTTATTATGATTGTAGGAGGGTTGGGTGCATTTTCATCTGGACCTGGTTTGCCAAAAGGAAATCTGAATCTACAAGCAGAAGGCATGAGTGCACTCAAAAAAGTCCCTGAAGAGGGGCAGATATTTTACTTGAGAATTTATTAGACACACAAGTTGAAAATCGGGTCCACTGTTGACAGGCTACTCATGAAGCCTTTGTGCATTTCTTTCAGGATGTTATTTTCTTACACCCAATGTTTTACATGGTCTAAATGTATTTTAGAATAAATATTTTCTTTCATGTTAATTGACCTATGGTAACTTGGGGCCTTCGGTTTATTTTGTTTGTAGAGTGATACTTTCAAGCTTGTTTCCTTGATTGTGGATGGGAGGCTTTGTTGACCAAAAGAGGGAAAAAATGGTTGCTGGGGACAAATGTTGGGGCCCAAGACTTCCTAGATTTTTTAGAGCCCTGATTTGCGTCCTTTTTTTATAACATCATGGGGATTGTAAAGGTACCCAGGGTTTGTGGATTCCCCTGGAGGAGACCCAGAAATTAACCAAAATACAGCTAAATTTTGTTTTTTTGGGGAAAAATGCAAAAAAAGGGCTACAGATGAAAGCGTCTTGTTTTTTCCCTACAAATGGCATCAAAAAGGGGTTGTGGTGCTGAAATCACCATCTTCCCAGCTTTCAGGGACAAGCAGACTTTTGTCGGAAAACCAACTTTTTTTACACAGTTTTGGCATTTTTCTGGGACATAGCCTATTTTTGCTATTTTTGTGCTTTCAACCTCCTTCCAGTTAATGGTAGAAATTGGTATGAAACCAATAATGGATCCTGGAAAGCCATACATTTCTGAAAAGTAGACAAAATTCTGAATTTAGCAAGGGGTCATTTGTGTAGATCCTTAAAGTTTTCCTTATAGAAACTAACAGTTAAAGAAAAAATTGAAATTTAGTTGAAAAAAACAGCCATTTGTGTCAACGTTTTCACCTGTAACTTCTTCTAATTATGACAGCTATTTGAAAGCAATATACCGTTATATCCGCTGGACCTTTCTGGTTGTGGGGATATATAGGACTTGTAGGTTCACCAAGAACCCGACGAACCCAGAGCCAATAACTTAGCAGCATCTTGCAATGGTTTTTTATTATGTACCGGGTATATAGCAATTATTTTGGGAAAATGTATACATGGAAAAATTGTTATGAAAGACACCTATGTATTTCTGAAATGGGAACAAAATGTAGATTTTAGAAACAGTAGATATTTGCACATTTCCGAAATTGGGAGTACCCATACTAGCATGAGAATTATAGGTCATTTTCCAAAATGACTTATTTTTTACACATTGTCTTTCATTTGGAAGGCAGAAATGCATCGAAAGTCAATAGGTAATAACAGTTGCTCTACAATTCTGTGTTACCCTAAAACTCCCGATAAAAATGGTACCTCACTTGTGTGGGTAGGCCTTGTGCCCACAACAGGAAATGGCTCAAAATGCAACGTGGACGTACCACATTTTCACAATGAAAAATTACCCTTTTATTGCAAAGTGCCTAGCTGTAGTTTTTGAACCCTAGCTCTGCCGGCACTTAGGGAAACCTAGCAAACCTATACATTTTTGAAAACTAGACACCCAGGGGAATTCAGGATGGGGTGACTTGACTGGCTCTCACCAGGTTCTGTTACCCAGAATCCCTTGCAAACCTAAAAAATTGGCAAAAAAACACATTTTCCTCACTTTTCTGTGGTGGAAAGTTCTGCGTGGATCCACAAAATTCCACCCACCCCGCGTTCCCCAAGGTCTTCCAAAAAAAATGGTACCTCTCTTGTGTGGGTAGGCCTAGTGCCCGCGACAGGAAGCAGCGCAAAACGCAACATGGACGCACCACATTTTCACAGGGAAAAATGACCCTTTTTTTGCAAAGTGCCTAGCTGTAGTTTTTGAACCCTAGCTCTGCCGGCACTTAGGGAAACCTAGCAAACCTATACATTTTTGAAAAGTAGACACCCAGGGGAATCCAGGATGGGGTGACTTGACTGGCTCTCACCAGGTTCTGTTACCCAGAATCCCTTGCAAACCTAAAAAATTAGCAAAACAAACACATTTTCCTCACTTTTCTGTGGTGCAAAGTTCTGGAATCTGCGTGGATCCACAAAATTCCACCCACCCCGCGTTCCCCAAGGTGTTCCGAAAAAAATGGTACCTCACTTGTGTGGGTAGGCCTAGTGCCCGCGACAGGAAGCAGCGCAAAACGCAACTTGGAAGCACCACATTTTCACAGTGAAAAATGACCCTTTTTTTGCAAAGTGCCTAGCTGTAGTTTTTGAACCCTAGCTCTGCCGGCACTTAGGGAAACCTAGCAAACCTATACATTTTTGAAAAGTAGACACCCAGGGAATCCAGGATGGGGTGACTTGACTGGCTCTCACCAGGTTCTGTTACCCAGAATCCCTTGCAAACCTAAAACATTGCCAAAAAACCCACATTTTCCTCACTTTTCTGTGGTAGAAAGTTCTGGAATCTGCGTGGATCCACAAAATTCCACCCACCCCGCGTTCCCCAAGGTCCTACGAAAAAAATGGTACCTCACTTGTGTGGGTAGGCCTAGTGCCCGCGACAGGAAGCAGCGCAAAACGCAACGTGGACGCACCACCTTTTCACAGTGAAAAATGACCCTTTTTTTGCAAAGTGCCTAGCTGTAGTTTTTGAACCCTAGCTCTGCCGGCACTTAAGGAAACCTAGCAAACCTATACATTTTTGAAACGTAGACACCCAGGGGAATCCAGGATGGGGTGACTTGACTGGCTCTCACCAGGTTCTGTTACCCAGAATCCCTTGCAAACCTAAAGAATTGGCAAAAAAAACACATTTTCCTCACTTTTCTGTGGTAGAAAGTTCTGGAATCTGTGTGGATCCACAAAATTCCACCCACCCCGCGTTCCCCAAGGTCTTCCGATAAAAATGGTACCTCACTTGTGTGCGTAGGCCTAGTGCCCGCGACAGTAAGCAGCACAAAACGCAACGTGGACGCACCACATTTTCACAGTGAAAAATGACCCTATTTTGCAAAGTGCCTAGCTGTAGTTTTTGAACCCTAGCTCTGCCAGCACTTAGGGAAACCTAGCACACCTATACATTTTTGAAAAGTAGACACCCAGGGGAATCCAGGATGGGGTGACTTGACTGGCTCTCACCAGGTTCTGTTACCCAGAATCCCTTGCAAACCTAAAAAATTGGCAAAAAAAACACATTTTCCTCACTTTTCTGTGGTGGAAAGTTGTGGAATCTGCGTGGATCCACAAAATTCCACCCACCCCGCGTTCCCCAAGGTCTTCCGAAAAAAATGGTACCTCACTTGTGTGGGTAGGCCTAGTGCCCGCGACAGGAAGCAGCGCAAAACGCAACGTGGACGCACCACATTTTCACAGTGAAAAATGATCCTTTTTTTGCAAAGTGCCTAGCTGTAGTTTTTGAACCCTAGCTCTGCCGGCACTTAGGGAAACCTAGCAAACCTATACATTTTTGAAAAGTAGACACCCAGGGGAATCCAGGATGGGGTGACTTGACTGGCTCTCACCAGGTTCTGTTACCCAGAATCCCTTGCAAACCTAACAAATTGCCAAATAACCCACATTTTCCTCACTTTTCTGTGGTAGAAAGTTCTGGAATCTGCGTGGATCCACAAAATTATACCCACCCCGCGTTCCCCAAGGTCCTCCGAAAAAAATGGTACCTCACTTGTGTGGGTAGGCCTAGTGCCCGCGACAGGAAGCAGCGCAAAACGCAACGTGGACGCACCACCTTTTCACAGTGAAAAATGACCCTTTTTTTGCAAAGTGCCTAGCTGTAGTTTTTGAACCCTAGCTCTGCCGGCACTTAGGGAAACCTAGCAAACCTATACATTTTTGAAAACTAGACACCCAGGGGAATCCAGGATGGTGTGACTTGACTGGCTCTCACCAGGTTCTGTTACCCATAATCCCTTGCAAACCTAAAAAATTGGCAAAAAAACCACATTTTCCTCACTTTTCTGTGGTGGAAAGTTCTGGAATCTGTGTGGATCCACAAAATTCCACCCACCCCGCGTTCCCCAAGGTCCTCTGAAAAAAATGGTACCTCACTTGTGTGGGTAGGCCTAGTGCCCGCGACAGGAAGCAGCGCAAAACGCAACGTGGACGCACCACATTTTCACAGTGAAAAATGACCCTTTTTTTGCAAAGTGCCTAGCTGTAGTTTTTGAACCCTAGCTCTGCCAGCACTTAGGGAAACCTAGCACACCTATACATTTTTGAAAAGTAGACACCCAGGGGAATCCAGGATGGGGTGACTTGACTGGCTCTCACCAGGTTCTGTTACCCAGAATCCCTTGCAAACCTAAAAATTGGCAAAAAAACACATTTTCCTCACTTTTCTGTGGTGGAAAGTTGTGGAATCTGCGTGGATCCACAAAATTCCACCCACCCCGCGTTCCCCAAGGTCTTCCGAAAAAAATGGTACCTCACTTGTGTGGGTAGGCCTAGTGCCCGCGACAGGAAGCAGCGCAAAACGCAACGTGGACGCACCACATTTTCACAGTGAAAAATGATCCTTTTTTTGCAAAGTGCCTAGCTGTAGTTTTTGAACCCTAGCTCTGCCGGCACTTAGGGAAACCTAGCAAACCTATACATTTTTGAAAAGTAGACACCCAGGGGAATCCAGGATGGGGTGACTTGACTGGCTCTCACCAGGTTCTGTTACCCAGAATCCCTTGCAAACCTAACAAATTGCCAAATAACCCACATTTTCCTCACTTTTCTGTGGTAGAAAGTTCTGGAATCTGCGTGGATCCACAAAATTCTACCCACCCCGCGTTCCCCAAGGTCCTCCGAAAAAATGGTACCTCACTTGTGTGGGTAGGCCTAGTGCCCGCGACAGGAAGCAGCGCAAAACGCAACGTGGACGCACCACCTTTTCACAGTGAAAAATGACCCTTTTTTTGCAAAGTGCCTAGCTGTAGTTTTTGAACCCTAGCTCTGCCGGCACTTAGGGAAACCTAGCAAACCTATACATTTTTGAAAAGTAGACACCCAGGGGAATCCAGGATGGTGTGACTTGACTGGCTCTCACCAGGTTCTGTTACCCATAATCCCTTGCAAACCTAAAAATTGGCAAAAAAACCACATTTTCCTCACTTTTCTGTGGTGGAAAGTTCTGGAATCTGTGTGGATCCACAAAATTCCACCCACCCCGCGTTCCCCAAGGTCCTCTGAAAAAAATGGTACCTCACTTGTGTGGGTAGGCCTAGTGCCCGCGACAGGAAGCAGCGCAAAACGCAACGTGGACGCACCACATTTTCACAGTGAAAAATGACCCTTTTTTTGCAAAGTGCCTAGCTGTAGTTTTTGAACCCTAGCTCTGCCGGCACTTGGGAAACCTAGCAAACCTATACATTTTTGAAAAGTAGACACCCAGGGAATCCAGGTTGGGGTGACTTGACTGGCTCTCACCAGGTTCTGTTACCCAGAATCCCTTGCAAGCCTAAAAATTGGCAAAAAACCACATTTCCCTCACTTTTCTGTGGTGGAAAGTTCTGGAATCTGCGTGGATCCAAAAATTCCACCCACCCCGCGTTCCCCAAGGTCTTCTGAAAAAATGGTGCCTCACTCGGGTGGGAGGCCCAAGTACCCGCGACAGGCAAGGGCCCACAACGTATTGAGGCGACCTCAAAATGGCCTATCACAAAACGACCTAGTTTTGCAAGGGGGGTCCCATGAGGTTTTGGCCCGGGGCTTGGCGGCCACCTTGGCAAACCTACCAAACCCACACATTTCTGAAAAGTAGACACCCGGGGGATTCCAGGGAGGTATGGCTTGCGTGGATCCCCCAACATTTTCTTACCCAGAATCCCCTGCAAACCTGACATTTTGCTGAAAAAATCCCTTTTTTCACACATTTTTGTGTGGTAAAGTTGTGGCATCACGGGGCTGACACAAATTTCCTACCACCCAGCGTTCCCCCAGGTCTCCCGATAAAAATGGTGCCTCACTCGGGTGGGAGGCCCAAGTACCCGCGACAGGCAAGGGCCCACAACGTATTGAGGCGACATCAAAATTGCCTATCACAAAATGTTTTGGGCCCTGAGGTATCATTTTACTCGGGGGAACAAGGGCAATGCTGGGTGGTAGGACATTTGTGCCAGCACTGTGATTCCACGCAAAAATATGTGGAAAATATTTTTTTCAGCTAAATTTGAGGGTTGCAGGGGATTCTGGGTAGGGAAACGTTGGGGGATCCACGCAAGCCATACCTCATTGGACTCCCCAGGGTGTCTAGTTTTCAGAAATGTGTGGGATTGGTAGGTTTCCCTAGATGGTGGCGAGCCCGGGGCCAAAAACCAGGTGCCCCCCAAAACCAGGTAGTTTTGTTATAGGTAATTTTGAAGTCTCCACAATACGATTTGGGCCATTTCCTGTTTCAGCCACTATGACTACCCACACAAATGAGGTACCATTTTTATCGGGAGCCCTGGGGGAACGCAGGGTGGTAGGAAATTTGTGGATCCACGCAGATTCCAGAACTTTCCCACACAAAAATTTGAGTAAAAAGTGATTTTTCAGCTAAATTTGAGGTTTGCAGGGCATTCTGGGTAGGAAAACGTTTGGGGACCCATGCAAGCCATACCTCGCTGGACTCCCCGGGTGTCTAGTTTTCAGAAATGTGTGGGTTTGGCAGGTTCCTAAGATGGCCGCTGAGCCCGGGGCCAAAACCCAGGTGACCCCTTGCAAAACCAGGTTGTTTTGTGATAGGTAATTTTGATGTCTCCTCAATACGTTTTGGGCCCTTGCCTGTCGCGGGTACTTGACCCACCCACGCGAGTGAGGTATCATTTTTATCGGGAGACCTGGGGAAAGCTGGGTGGTAGGAAATTTGTGGATCCACGTAGATTCCAGAACTTTCCCACACAGAAATTTGAGAAAAACGTCATTTTTTCAGCTAAATTTGAGGTTTGCAGGGGATTCTGGGTAAGAAAATTTTGGAGGACCCACGCAAGCCATACCTCGCTGGACTCCTCCGGGTGTCTAATTTTCAGAAATGTGTGGGTTGGGTAGGTTTCCCTAGATGGCCGCCGAGCCCGGGGCCAAAAACTCATGGGACCCCCCCTTGCAAAACCAGGTTGGTTTGTGATAGGTAATTTTGATGTCGCCTCAATAGGTTTTGGCCCTTGCCTGTCACGGGTACTTGACCCATCCACACAAGTGAGGTACCATTTTTCACGGAAGACTTTGGGGGACGCGGGGTGGGTGGAATTTTGTACATCCACGCAGATTCCAGAACTTTCCACCACAAAATGTGGTTTTTTTTTACATATTTTTAGGTTTGCAAGGGATTCTGGGTAACAGATCCTGGTGAGAGCCAGTCAAGTCACCCCATCCTGGATTCACTGTGAAAATGTGGTGTGTCCACATTGCGTTTGGGCCGTTTTCTGTCGCGGGCACTAGGCCTACCCACAGATGTGAGGTGCCATTTTTCTCGGAAGACTTTGGGGAACGCGGGGTGGGTGGAATTTTGTGGATCCACGCAGATTCCAGAACTTTCCACCACAGAAATGTGAGGAAAATGTGTTTTTTTTGGACAAATTTTTAGGTTTGCAAGGGATTCTGGGTAACAGAACCTGGTGAGAGCCAGTCAAGTCAGCCCATCCTGGATTCCCCTGGGTGTCTAGTTTTAAAAATCTATAGGTTTGCTAGGTTTCCCTAGGTGCCGGCAGAGCTAGGAACCAAATTCAACAGGTAGGCACATTCCGAAAAAAGTCAGTGCCTAGTGGGCTTTCTGCCGCCCTGGGGAGGGGAAATCAGGGGCTATTGCCCCGATATGCCCCCGAGGGGGCAGAAAGACTGTGGCTATTCTTTTGGGGGTCGGGGGCATTGGGATGCCCATTCTGGTCAGCCCCCACCCCTGCGTATAAAAAAGCCAGCATAATCGCTGGCACATAGTGGGCTTTCTGCCCCCCAGGGGGGCAGATCAGGGGCTACTGCCCCCATCTGCCTCCTGGGAGGGGCAGAAAGACAGTGGCATCTTTTTTGGGGTCGGTGGGGGCATTGGCATGTCCATTCTTGGCAGCCCCCACCCCGAACTTTGTAAAAAAAAAATCCCTGGTGGCTAGTGGGCTTTCTGCCCCCCCCGGGGGGTGCAGATAAGGTGCTATTGCCCCATCTGCCTCCCAGGGGTGGGCAGAAAGACTGTAGCATTTTTTTTGGGGTTGGGGCATTGACATGCCCATTCTGGGCAGCATCCACCCCTACCTATATAAAAAAAAATCCCTGGCGCTTAGTGGGCTTTCTGCCCCCTCCCCGGGGGGGGGGCAGATCAGGGGCTATTGCCCCCATCTGCCTCCTGGGGGGGCAGAAAGTCTTTTTTTTTCTTTGGGGGGTAGGGTGGGGGCATTTGCATGCCCATTCTGGGCAGCCCTCACCCCGGGCCTATAAAAAAATAATCCCTGGCATCTAGGGTGTTTCTGAACCCCCGGGGGGGGCAGATTGGTGGCCACTGCCACCATTTGCCCCCCCCGGGGGGGCAGAAAGACTGGAATTTCGTGGGGGGAGGGGTGGGGGCATTGGCATGCCCATCTTGGGCAACCCCACCCCTAAATTTATCGAGGGAAAAAAACCCTGGTGTCTAGTGGGCTTTCTGCCCCCGGGGGGCAGATTGGGAGATACTGCCCCCATCTGCCCCCCAGGAGGGGCAGAAAGACTGCTACCTTGCGTCGGGGGGGTGGGGGCATTGGCATGCCCATATTGGGCAGCCCCTACCCCAAATTATAATTTTTAAAAAATCCCTGGTATCTAGCAGGCTTTCTGCCCCCCGGGGGGAAGATTGGGGGCTACTGCCCCCATCTGCCTCCCAGGAGGGGCATAAAGACTGTACCTTTGCGGCGGGGGGGTGGGGGCATTGGCATGCCCATATTGGGCAGCCCCCACCCCTAACTATAATTTTAAAAAAAAATCCCTGGTATCTAGTGGGCTTTCTGCCCCCCCGGGGGGGCATATTGGGGGCTACTGCCCCATCTGCCCCCAAGGGGGGGCAGAAAGACTAATTTTGTTGCCGGGGGGTGGGGGCATCGGCATGCCCGTTTTGGGCAGTCCCCACCCCTAATAAATATCCCATAAAAAATCTCTGGTGTCTAGTGGGCTTACTACCCCCGGGGGCAGATTGGGGGCTACTGCACCCATCTACCCCCGGGGGCAGAAAGACTAATTATGCCAAACTTTTATGGGGGAGCAAAGGCCCTTGCCCAAGGGGCCGCTCCCCCTCCCTGGTGCCTAGTGGGTGGATCCCTGCTTGGGGATCGCCCTCCTGGGGTGATCCCCAAGCAGGGATCCACTAGGAGGAGTACCATTGGAAAGGGAGATTCTCCCCTTTCCAACGATACCTCTCCTGAGTTTCTACGTGCTCAGGGGGCTGAGATAGCCCCCTGAGCACGTAGAAACTGAAACTGAAATGAGCCTCTTGGCTCATTTCAGTTTCACTGAAATGACATCAGCGCGACGTGCGCGACGATCGTCATTTCAGGGAAACCAGGGGGCCTCGGGAGCTGGGGAAGCTCTTCCCCAGCTCCCGAGGCTTAAGGGAGAAAGGGAATCCCTCTGGTGCCCGCACCAGAGGGATTTCCTGTGCTGGGTCCCATGACGAGCTGGACTCGTCATGAGCACACGACCACTGTGTGCCATGACGAGTCCAGCTCGTCATGAGCATGGAAGGGGTTAATGTTTTGTTCATCGCACCCCCCTTCCTTGGGTCTAACTTCACAGCCATTCATTCCTTGTTGAATCACAAGTCTGCATATTTGTGTTCGGCTTTCTTAAGCAATGCTTCTTGTGCTAGAGTGGGCTGGATTTCATTACTAATGCCTTGTAACTTTTGATAAAATTCCTAACTGCAATATCTGGGTACCATTATATTGATTTGCTTAATGCTTAGTTGCACTGGTTATAAATTTCTATCTCCCCCTGTTTTGTTTCTGAAATTGAGCTCTGAAATTTTAGATGAAACTCAACTTGTCTTTAAATCTGGGTTGTGTTGGGACCAGGGGGATGTGGTCGCAGTCCAGGTACCCCTTTATGCTAGTTTTACTAAATCAATTTCAATACTTCAATTCACTAAAGATGCAATTAATAAACAGTTGTGGTCTTGCTGAACTGTAAGACAAAACACCAGAAGGGACTGTGTTGAGGTTTGATACTCACCCATTCTCAAGAAGGTTTCCCTGAACTAACGTCTTCCTGGTGTCACTTGGTGAATCATGTGCCTGGGTGGGGGATCACCACGCCGTCTGTGTGCCTTGGTAATCCACCCCTTCTTTGCCCCATGGCCATAACTTCATATTTCGAGCACCATAAGCAATGGTTACTTTTTATAGCTATATGGAAAGGATTGTTGGAGATAGTCTTATATCTTTTAGAAAGATGCCACTGTTTCTGAAGGGGTATGTTAATTATAGAACACTATATCCATGGCCAAATGGGTCTTTATTAATAGTGTTTAGTAAATATTTGCCGATCTCAATAAGTTGAATCTCTTTGCATAAGTTGATCCTGCACCTCCCTTAAAGACCACTAGCTTTCCTTGTAAATTGGTCTGGTCAAGTGCTTATAACTACATTGAAAAACGTTTTGGATCCCATGGTAAGAGAGACCAAGTTTCTTACTATAACTGATTGTGCAGTGAAAAAAGAGACTGGGTCAGAATCACCTAGCTTCACAGCTACCCCTTGCAGGGTTCCAGGAATGTATGTACCATGACTTACAGGCAATCCCTTTCTCCTTGTATTTTAGGGCTGAATTCTTTATTCACAATTGGGGCATTTTGTTGTCAATACCTCTCAATGTTTTAAGCATCAACCGCCAGGCCACTTTTGAGAGCTTCACCTATAAACCTCGGCAGTGCAGTTGAACTGGTTAGGGCTGTGTTTGTAGTGACAAGAGTCTCCTCCTCTGATCGACCTGTGGCGATACGTGCTGTGTCTAGTCAACACTGTCCAATCTGGGACAGATCTTGGGAAAGGACATTCTACATTTTTGATATTGAACTAAAACAGGCAACAACTACAGGGAACCATTGCCTGGCCATACAAATATAAAATCACTTGCTATTTTGGTGCAAAGATTAGCATCTGTTTCACATCATTTTGTTCTTTGTTTTTAATTGTTTCCGTATCTGTTGCTCAGATGTGTGGCTAGTTTGATGAAGTAAAACTGTATTTGATGTCCCGGATTTACTATGTAACTGGTTTCCATGGAGTTGTCGAGTACAAGCACTCTGTTATAGCTGAGCAGCAGTTTGAATTTAACTTATTTATTCTGGCATGTCCTTCAATGCCTGATCTGTGTATCAGATTGCAGCCACACTTTATGGCATGGTTGATTTTACACACTGAAAGCATTTCTTGTTTATTCAGATCATGTGATGACTTGTTTGCACCTATCCTAACTTTCTTAGGTGAAGGAATCAACTTCTTTCACAGTGCAGGTGATGGTGGAGTATTGAACATAATTAGTTTATATTTCTTCTGGAAGTTACCCTTGTAGGGCCGAGATCTTGTATTCAAATACCTATATAGGGAAAAGAAATGGGATCTCTCTTAAATGGGGCAATATTGATAAGGCAAAAGTTTTCCCTTTGGTGGTCAACAGTAGATACCCTGAGATAATGATCTGTCTCAATCTAGACTCTCCTCAAATAAATGTGGTGGCAGCATTTGAGCTAATCGTGAATGCAATTCTTCTGTTCGAGGCTGGTTTGATTCAACCTGCACTAAAACTTTAACTAACCTTCATAAAGCCCTTAAGTCAAATCCTAGGGATCAGTCATTGGTTAGTTTTTTTCCGTAAACAATATAAAGAGGTCAGAAATAATAGACAGAAAGTACTAAAAGAGGAGGCTTGGGATCGTCTTCACCAGGCCACTATCACAAATAATTAAAAAGATTTTTGGGTGGTAATTAACTCCCAGTTCTTGGCAAATAACTCGGATCCTACTCTTGAGACCCATGTGGCTAAAGATACCTGGGTTAAACACTTTCAAAAAGTTTTTGATCTTACTTTTGATGACTTGGAATCTCACCCAAATGATTCCCTAATAACATGCAACATTTGTTTTATCTTTTGAAGAATCCGAGGTCAGAAATGCCTTAGGGCAGTGGAACAGGAATAAGGCCCCTGGACCGAATGGCGCACCAATTGATTTCTTTTTTGATAAACCGGATCTGTGGGACCTTTTTAACCAGTGTTTTTAATGCAATAGCTAGAGTGGGGCCACCAGAATCTTGGTCCAAATCAATTATAGTTATAGTATACAAAAAAGGTGATGGATCAAATGCCAAAATTTGTAGACCTATTTCTTAGCTCAGCCAAATTAATGGGATGAGTCTTACTAAATAGACTAGAAGAATGGGCCAGTCAGAGAAATATTTTCATCCCTGCGCAATATGGCTTTAAGAAACATAAAGGTACTCTGGATCGATGTTTAAACCTAAATTTGCTTATCTCTAAATATACCTTAGCTAAAAGGGGAACGATCTATGTGGCGTTTATGAATCTGTCAGCGGCCTTTGATTGCGTTTCCCATCCTCAACTATGGCTTATCATGGAAGAGATGGGCATTGAAAAGGTCATCATTTCCTTCATAAGACCATTGTATGCGCAGGCTACAGTTTGCGTACAATATGGAAATAAAGGAGAATGTACTAGGTGGTTTAAGATTGAAAGAGGGGTCAGACAGGGATGCGTCCTCGCTCCTTTCCTATTTTCATTATATACCAATGGTGTGGAGATGCCCCTGCTTGATTCTACTCTAGATGTCCCTATGATAAATCAGACCCATATTCCCATAATTGCCTGGACTGGCATGGCACTGCAGAAACTGATAATGGAGTATGTGAAATTGTTGTAAAAGCTGGACCTGCATGTAAATGAGGCTAAATCTTTTGTGTTAGTGGCTGGCCAACGGGCAAAGAAAATTCCTGTCTTTCACATAGATGGCCGCAAAATCGAACAAATAGACACTTTCTCATATTTGGGAATACTGTTTAACAAAACAGTCTCTTGGATCCATATGGCTGCAGACTGAAGCTTGTTTTTAGAAAAAAAGTATAAATGCAGTCTTTATTTTTATCAAAAAATTGGGCTCCAAACCACTGGATGTTATTAAAAAGATATATGGGGCCAAAGCTATCTCTGTTGCGACATATGGAGCAGGATTATGGGATATGTAAATTCTGAGTCACTTCAGTCGATAGAAGATATTCTTTGGGAAAAAATTAGTAGCCCTCCCTAGATGTTGTTCCTCTTTTAACTGTCACCGTGAGTTGGAAGTAGCTTACATATCTGACCAGGTTCCCCTAGCCCCAATCCTGCTGTGGCATTCAATATGGAGAAGGGAATCACTCTACCTAACTCAACATATCATTAAGGATTGTCTGTCCCTTGATAATGCTCATAAATCCCATGGATCTTGTATGTTCGACATACTTTTACCACTTTAGGTTTACAACATCTTTTTGAGACTCCATCTACATGTGTGTCTAGGTCTAAAAAATTAATTTAAAAAAACACTTTTTATGTAAAATGGAAAGAGAAAGATATAAATATAATCACAATAAAATTGTGGTTTTAACCAATTTGAACATACCTGCTATTCCTGAGGGATCAGCCTCTTATCTGTCATTTGTAACAAATTCTCAGCATCGATTTGTACTGTTAAGGTTTAGATTAAATCTCATACCCTGTATGCTGGGTTATACCTTTGGTATTTATTCACAGCAAGCTTTGCCTCCTTACCCATGCGATGGAGTCTCGACTCAAACCGATCTTCATTTTCAGTTTTTTTGTAAATATTATGCACTTTATTGGAAAACTTTATTGTTCCAATCATGCGTAAATATAATTTTAGGCAATGTCGACCAGTTTTATATTTTCTGCAAATGCTACATGATCATTATATTTGTTATTCAGTAGCATCTTTTTTATGTCTATTGATAAAGGCAAGAAGGCTTATTAAGTAAGTATGACATATAGCCATTTTTAAGTATGTATTTTACCTGACTTATTTTACTGCTCCGTGTGGATGATGTTTTATCAAAACTGTGCTTTGTGCTTTTATGATCTATGCGTATTTTAGATCGATTAAAGTATTTTGACTTGACTTCCCATATTTGTGCTTGATTGAGTTTCCGACTTTATTGACTTCATCAGTAATGTATTGCCAGCTACTGGAGGTGTATACTAATTAAACATGCTTTGATGTGTGAACCTGTTAAGGTTACGCCAACAGGCACTTTACTTTTTCCAGAGTTATTTGAGATGGAGTGGGCAGGCATTTTCTCCTTCTGCTCTCCATAAGCATCTGGACATTTACAACCTACAATAACACAGGAGACAGAGGGTGTACAGAGTATGTTTTTAACATAAAGCATAATAAACAAATTCCATATCCTACCTTTGCAACTCTGCTTGCTTATCTGAAAAGAATTAGTTTCATAACTTCAATCTGAATGAAAATAAAATGTGACTAACAGGCAAATATGAATAAGAGGGAGTGGGAGCAATTAACTTTAATGAAAACACATGGGTCAGTCTGGAAAGGCTCTCTCAAATCTGTTTCTCTGCAATTGCATCACTAGTGCAACTGGACACGTTTACATCACAGACCATGGCTGTTGACAAGGGGGTCCCCCAGGGCTCCATTTTAAGCCCCACCTTGTTGAATATCTATGTGTCTTCTCTGGCCACAATTATTAGATCATGTGGGTTCGATACCATCTCGTACGCGGATGATACCCAAGTGATTGTTACCATTGAGACAGATCCCGCGTCGACCAGAGCTAAGTTTAAAAACTGTCTGCTAAAAATAGCCACATGGATGAAGGTGAACTTTCTACAGCTCAACTCCCAACAAAACGGAGATTCTGCTGTTCGGAAAAGCAGAGGAGCTATGGGCCCCAGACTGGTGGCCAGCAGAGCTCGGGGAACCTCCTAAGCCAAAAAAGTGGGCGAAGAATCTGGGTGTCATAATTGATGATAGACTTTCTATGGAGGAGCATGTGAAAACCATCTCGGGCACTTGTTTCGGCCTGATGCGAATGCTGAGAAAAATCTTCCCGTGGATCCCCCTTTCGGCCAGAAAAGCCCTTATACAGGCACTTCTAGTCAGTAGACTAGATTACGGAAACTCTTTACTGGTAGGGATTAGGGAAGACCTACTCTCCAGGCTACAAGTTGTTCAGAACACAGCTGCCCGCCTAGCCCTCAATCAGCCTGTTTGAACTCCATCAGCACCCCTCCTGCGACAGCTGCACTGGCTGCCTGTCAGGAAAAGAGCAGTTTTCAAGCTTCTATGACTGGTGTTTAAATCACTCCAGGGGAAGGGTCCAACCTTTCTAATGAAGAAGCTAAAACCATATATCCCCGCTCGCCAATTGAGATCGAGCGATCAACAGCTGCTCTGCCCCCTGAGAATCAGGAGAGTCAGAATGGGTGGCCACTCCTTCTCACATCTCACCCCCGTTCATTGGAACAGACTGCCAGAGGACATACGAGCCTGCTCCAATCTCAGACAGTTCAAGAAACTACTTAAAACCTGGTTGTTCTGTCATTAACCAGCAATCTTAGATCTGCTCTGTCTGCTACTCTGGCACCGAGAGATCCCCCTGGGGATGATTAGTTTGTGCCCTACAAACCTAAATAATAATAATAGTGCAGCAGTTCTGTTTCATGGAGCTGGAAAGTGAGATCTTGGAAAAATGCAGCTAGACTAAGGTTATGTATTAAATCTAAAAAAAAAACCTATAGCTCAAGCAACACCTTTAATTTCTTGATATGATAAATGACATCACTGCAAAAAAATTTGGTGGAGAAAAAAACACAGAGTATAACCAGGCGGTGTTGTTCCTTACTGTTTAAACTGGAAAAAAAACATTTACAAGCTCCCACTCTCTGTGGGTAATAGGGTTTTGTTAATGTTTTGTCTGACCTTTGTGATTTGCTGTGATATACACAACCCTGTCTGTGTATTGCACACATGCATCGACCTTATGGAAAGCAGTCTTGACTCCACTGAAAAGAAACAGTTCAGCCTGATCTTGTAGGCCCCTTCCTCTTTGAATGGGGATGCAAGTAACTGCTGGAGATAAACAGTTGAATTTTAGCCTGGTGATCCACAGTGAGGCACAGTGCTGATGTGCAGGTGGTTATTTGTATTATATCAGTAAACGTGCTATTGGTGAGAGGTGAGATGGTCACATCTGCACTATGCTGTACATCAAATAGGCAAATAAGTCATCTGCCTAAGTCACTAAGAATTCTAATGGTGATAACTGCTATATGTATAACATTTTACATTGAATGGGCAAAAGATATGCAAAGTCGTTGTATATATGAAAATGCATATCAATAACTGAGTATCGTAACAGGTTAAGTGTTTGGTCAGTTTTGAAAGTATAGTTTTTTAGAGAAGTATGATGTTACTCCAGTATTGGAACTTTCATAGATTCACATGCTTAAATCATTCCCCATCGTCGAGATGGCAGTCCCGGGTACATCAAAATAGCAATGCTAAACAAATACAAAGCAAAAACCAGGCCTAGGCCTATTTTAGTTTTGTAACCTATGTCTCTCGTTTTGTAAAAGAGACCAAAAGTAATTTTTGAACCAATCAGGACCCTTCACCCTCTACCTCTAGAACACTCCTGAGAGAACCTTAGACCCTCAGATTTTCAACCGCACGTTGTGCTAGGGAGTCTCCTCTGAGCTCTGCTCAGTTTTTTTCTTCTTCTTAGTGAATTTAGATAGAGTTCTTGGCTTCATTTTAGCATTCTACAACTACAGGATCCATGTCAACATTCTGGCATAATTATGTTGGATAAGGAGAAAAAGGGTCTTTTTAGAACCTGTGCTACCTGCTTGAAGAAAAGGCTTCATACAGATGACCCTCATGAAGACTGTATTATTGCCTATATCCCAACCATAAGTCAAAGGAGTACAAGGTATGTCGTACCTTTTCTAATAAAACCTTAAGGGATCGCCTTCTAAAATGGCTTCAGAAACTCAAAGCTAGAAAAGAGGTGATTTCAAGTGAGGACAGTGATCTGGCATCCTCTTCTTCATCCAGGAGGTCCCATAAGAGGGGAAGATCACCTCACGCCCATTCATCTGGTGAGCATCCAGGAAAGGCCCTTAAAAAGATCTCTCATGGGTCGCATGGGCGCAGTCCCTCAATCTCCTCACAAACATGAAAAGGAGAGGAAGGGACATTCTTCAGGGGACAAACAACCAAGAAAGGCGAGTTCTGAGCTGCCTAATACACCCCCTCAAGTCAGGCACTCCTTTAAAAAGCCTTCTTCAGTGCCTCCTGAAGAAAAGCCGTCGACGAAAGATCCATCGTCGACGGTACCATTGGCGAAGAAACCATCTCTGTCGTCATCGAGGGTGGAGGTTCGCCTGTCGTTAAAGAAAGCGTCAGCATCGACAGCGGCGTTGGTGTCTCCGTCGTCGAAGACTTTGTCACCATCGAGTAAGATGTCGACGCTGATATCGTCGACAATGAAGACGTCGACCGCGCCGATGGCAAAGTCGACGGTAACGACGACATCTACGGCGGTTATACTTTTGCCGATGGTTTCCAAGTCACCGCCATCAGCTGCTTCTCCGACCATGGTGTCGTCGGTGATTTTGTCAACAAGCCCGTCGACGAGGGAAAAAAGACGGAAAAAACAGAGAAAGCTAGAACAAGGAAAATTACACCAGAAATAACCTTACCCAGCAAGGTTACACCTCTTTTGCCTTCTCACCTGTTGGAAGAGCAGGATTCTGAGTAAGAAGATGAGGGGCCCTATGGCTACGCGAGTAGCCCGTCCCAGCTGCATGTTAAGTGTCAAGAGGATGATTTTGAGGAGGTATATGGGGAAGATCAAGACTATATTCCTCAGCAACAATATCATCAGGATTATCAGGAGGAGGTAGTTTGCATGCCTTCACAATTCATGTTGGCTGACTACAGGAAGAGAATTCCCCCAACACCTGTACCTCAGGAAATATCGTCATTAGTTCCTCATCCACGTTCTATCTTGTCTACTCCAAAGAGGGTTCAAATTATACTGGCAGAACCTCTGCAGAAATCACCTCCATCAGTCCCTCAACAGGATCCGGGTACTACGGATGATGACCAGGAAGAGGGAGAGCCTAGAGATCCGCTTAGAGAATGGGATGACTACCTCATTCCCACGCCTCCTTTTCCTTTTCCGGTGCCCGTTGACTCGCCACCAGAGGATATTGGTGGTTTTCACAACTTGTTAGAGAGAGCAGCCAAGAGATTTGATCTGCCAATGCCAGCTACCCAAACGCACTGTTTTTTATATGATTTTAAAGAGCCCTTTAGGAAATCAGTGAGGGCTATCCCCATTATAGGTCATGTATGGGAGGAAGGACTCATGGTCATGAGGACACCAGCGACAGTGACACCAGTGCTATCCAGGTTGGAAAAGAAATACAAGGCCCCAGAGGATGCTCCAGCCTGTTTGGTGGGCCATCCCAAACCGGATTTGGTAATCTCTCAGGCAGCGCAGCGAAAATCCAAAAACCTATCTGCACCCATTTCCACGCCTCCTGATAGGGAAGGCAGGTGCTTGGATAACGCCGGTAAGCGTTTATCAATGTCACCTCTGATGGTTAGAGCAGCTAATGCCCTTGCCATACTGGATAGATATGACAGACAAATGTGGTGTGACCTGGCTCCATATATGGATCAGCTTCCCGAAGAGAGCAAACCAGAAGTTAAGAAAATTCTCCGGGAGGGCGAGAGAGCATCTGTAGAGTTGTGCGTTGGATATCGCAACTACGGCATTCAGATCGCTGGGGGGGAAAGCGGTGTTACGCCATCAAGGATGGCTCCGAGCTACTTCGTTTAGACCGGAAGTTCAAAATAAGATTCTAGACCTTCCATTCAATGGAGAAGCTTTATTTGGGAAGCACATCGACGATGCACTACAAGATATTAAGAAAGATACTGACACAGCGAAGGCTTTAGGGACGCTTCATTATCGGAAAGTGACCTTTAGAGGAGCTAGAAGAAGGGGCCTTCCTTCCTACAGGTGAGGATATCAGCAGTATTGGTACCCCTCATATGCTACATCTTCCCAACCTTATTGACAACAGTATGTTCAACGACAGCCACAGTCGGGGGCGTATTCTAAATCTGCCCCCAGAGGAAGAGCAGGACGTTAGGGAAAAGATACCTCATGACGTCAATGATTAACTTCAGGCTCCGGCTATTTTTATTCCCACCTTTCCACAAGTTCCCCTAGGGGGGCAAATTTCTTTGCACCTTCACCAGTGGCAAAAAATAACCACGGACCAATGGGTCCTCAATCTAATACAATTCAGCCATACGTTGGAGTTTCTGCATATCCCACCTTGTACTCCTCCAGGACGGCAAGAGGTAAAACACCTACATCTCATGCGTTTGGAAATTCTGGCAATGCTCCGAAAAGGAGCAATAGAACCGGTGCCAAACTCTGAGAGGGAAGGGGTTCTATTCCCGTTTCTTTCTGGTATGCAAGAACTTACGACAATGGCGTCCGATCCTGGATTTAAGAACTCTAAACACTTATCTCAAAAAGCAGTCCTTTCGCATGGTCTCTCTTCAGGACATTTTATTACTTCTAAACCCAGGGGATCACATGACCCCCTTAGACTTACAAGATGCATATTTTCACATCCCCATCCATCCTTCCCTCCCATAGGCAGTACCTTCGATTTGTCGAAGCCATTACCAGTTCAAGGTAATGCCATTTGGCCTCAAGTCGGCTCCAAGAATTTTCACCAAATGTCTGGCTCCGGTAGCAGCCTTTCTGAGGAATCAAAGGCATCCGGTGTTTCCTTACCTGCACGATTGGCTAATCAAAGCGCCTTCTCACACAGCTGTGCAGTCGTCCATAGTGGCATGTACAAGACTGTTTGCCGAGTTGGGCCTGACTCTGAACGAAGAAAAGTCATCTCTGCACCCTTCCAAAAACATCACCTTCTTAGGAGCAATTTTGGACACCACAATGAACAAGGCGTTTCCCTCTCTCTCGACAACGAAACTAATTTCACTGGCCCGATCATTCGCAAAAAGAAAGTCACTTTCAGTTCGCTGTTACAAGTCACTCCTGGGAACAATGTCATCTTGCATCCCATCTCATTCCCTTCTGCCGGTTAAGAATGCGTCCATTCGGTCTCCTCGCCCTTAGAAGACAGGCTATTGGACGACTACCTCCAAGAAAAAGCCATTTCATTGACTTACCGCAAAATCCTTAATAACACACCTGATAACCAGGATAGAATTCGTGCAAAATGGGTAGACGATGTAGGGGACATAAACGCTTAAGACTGGCGGGAAGCCCTGGCTTCTCCCCGTGAGGTGGCGATCCGCTCTCGTTTTAAACTCATCCAACTTAAACTACTCCATAGAGCCTACTATACTAGCTCAGCGCTTGTTAAGATGGGGGTTCTAGACTCCCCGGCCTGTCCCCAAGGATGCGGTCACACCGGTACTTACCTACACCAATGGTGGGAATGCCCGATCCTCCAAAAGTACTGGGGAAAGGTTATATCTGCTTTGTCCCGGATATGTAATACACCCATTGACGTCTCCCCCCGGCTTTGTCTTCTAAATATGTGGGAAGCTACGGATTTGTCAAGAACTGAGGTTGTGGGTCTCTTTGGGCTGCATGGTGGCGAAGCGCAATATAGCCAGAACATGGAAGGGAGTGGTCAAGCCAAGATACATTGACTGGGAGTCAGACATGGACTGGTGTATGCAAGCAGAGAGGGTTATCTATGAGAGCAGGGGATGCCCGTGTAAATGGACAAAAATCTGGGGCCCCTGGAATGAGAGTAGAGGTTTGCTATGTATCCCTTTCAGCGATCCTACCTCATTGGCAATTCATAATGAGGCCATGTAATGTTTTGAATATAATGGGAACTATGAAACATGTGATTACATTGTAGACCCTGTGCGACGATTTGCCTTTTACTGTACTAATATATTGCGATTACCGAAAAGTGTTGATGACTGCACCACACTGCACTTGCTTTGGTTTGTATTGTTTTTATGTTGATTCTTTCAATAAAAAAGATTTTTTTTAAAAGAAGGCATCCATTGCAGGAAGAGCTGGATTGGCAATGGCGTCAAGCAGTAGGTTCCTTCGAGGATGTAATTACAGTCACACCGGGTATGATCCATGCTGTGTCTTGGTGGACCCGACGTCAAAATATTTCCGTCGGTCTCTCCTTTCTCACCAAGCTGGCTCCACATGTGATCACCACCGATGCCTCCCTGGAAGGATGGGGAGCCTTCCTGCAAGACCTCCAGGTCAGTGGGCATTGGCAGTGTCAAGACCAGCAGCTTCACATCAATTTGCTGGAGCTCAGAGCAGTGAGATTAGCATTGAAGGCATATCTGCCAAAGATAAAGAACTCGACTGTGCTGATCAGGACAGACAACACAACGGCAATGCATTATCTCAACAAGCAAGGCGGCATAAGATAATTTCCCCTATCTCAAGAGGCCCAGTGCATCTGAAAATGGGCTTTGCAGAACGGACCTTCTCTGAAGGCAGAACACCTTCCGGGGGATCAAAACGTCACGGCAGACAAATTAAGCAGGCTCAAGTCTACCTGCCACGAGTGGGAAATCCATCGGAAAACGCTAGACAGCATTTTTCTAAAATGTGGCAGGCCAACAGTGGACCTCTTTGCGACAGCACAGAACAAGAAATGCTGGTACTTCGCAAGTTGGCGTCACCAACCAGGATCCTGGAGGAATGCATTTTTGATGGCATGGTCAGGCATCTTTGCCTACGCTTTTCCGCCGATTCCCCTCCTACCACGACTGCTCATGAAGATCAAAACAGAGCCCTGCAGGATGATCCTAATAGCATTGGTTCACAGAACTTCTCCTTCTTTCAGAGACGCAACCTATTCTCCTACATCCCATTCCATCTCTTCTGACGATGTCGCAGGGACAAGTGCTACATCCAGATCCCAATTCGCTTCGATTAGCGGCATGGCTCCTCAACACTGTGAATTTCAACATCTAGAAATTCCATCTGAGTGCAGGGTTATTATTTCAAATGCCCGGGCACAGAGTACGAATAAGACGTACAGGATGAAATGGAAAAGATTCTGTATTTGGTGCCGGGTTTCAAATGTTCATCCTCTAAGATCCTCATCTCATTATTATTACCATTTATTATTTGAAAGCGTATAAAGCGCATGGTTACTCCCACGGAGTGTCCCCGTGCTAAGACATCGCAATCCATGACAACAGAGCCCTACCCCCCCCAAGGGGCCACTGGCCCCCAGCTAAACACGATAACTTAGGAACCGCAGCACTTAACACTAAACCCCCGGGGATGACTGAAAAAAACAGGTTTTGAGTTTTTTACGAAACATTGCTTCAGATGAATACATCCTCAATTCCATAGGGAAGTTGTTCCAGGCCTTAGCCGCGAGAAAGCCGAAGGATCTACCTCCCAAACGTGCCTTTTGAACTTTTGGCACCACCAACTTAGCCGTGCCCATAGATCTGAGATTCCGGGTGGGTCTGTAGGCAGTAAGTAACTGGCGCAGGTACCTTGGCCCTTTCTCATTGAAAATCCTGTAACAGAAATACAGAGCCTTGAAGGTAATTCTGGCCTGTACTGGAAGCCAGTGTAATTCCCTCAAGGCTGCTCCCACTGATGCACGCCTCGGAATATTCAATATCATCCGGGCAGCTGCATTTTGGACCTTCTGCAAAATATTCAAGTTACTCTTTGTGACCCCCAAATAGAGGACGTTACAGTAGTCCAGACAAGATGTAACCAGGGCTTGCACAACGGTCTTTTTGGTATCTAATGGTAGTATATCCAAGATTTTGTGCAACATTCTTAGAATGCCAAAGCATGCTCCTGCCACAGCTGATATCTGCTCTGCAAACAAGGTGTTGTCAAACCAGACTCCCAAAATTTTTATCTTAAACTTGGGAGTCGGGGTTGGTCCTAATTCCTCCGGCCACCACAAGTGTGACCAGATGGAGGGCTGTTTGCCAGCCACCATCACCTCCGTATTTCCTGCATTTAATTGCAGACAGCTGAACTTCAGCGAATTCGCAAGATCACTCAGGCAGGCTTTGAGTTTAGGCGCAGCCTCTGCCTCCTTTTGCTCCAATGTGACAATCCGCTGAGTGTCATCAGCATATGACACCAGTTTCACCCCATGTTTCAATACAATATCTGCCACAGGGCGCATGTACACATTAAATAGAGTTGGACTGAGGGCAGAGCCCTGTGGTACCCCTTGAGACAGAGGACATATCTCTGACTTAAAAGGACGTTCTAAGACCTGGAAGGATCTATTCTTCAGGAAGTGCTTGATCCATTCCCATGTTTTACATCTGACACATGCCTCCCACAGACACTCCAAAAGAAGACCGTGGGAGACCGTATCAAACGCCGCACTCAAGTACAGCAAAATCAATGCTGCCGTCCTTCCCTCGTCCGCTGCTATTTTTAGCGCCTCCAAAGCCAGGAGTAAGGCCGATTCAGTGCTGTAAAGTGCCCTGAAACCAGATTGAGTTTCATGGAGAACCTGTTATTCTTCCATGAACTTAGTCGATTGGATATTTAGACATTTCTCTGCAATTTTTGCAAAATAAGGAAGCAGAGATACAGGTCTCAGATTTTCTGGGAGCGCCGGATCTAAAGATGGTTTCTTTAGTAATAGCACCACCATTGCATGTTTCCAATTGCTTGGAACCTGCCCTGAGCTGAAGGACATCTTCAGCAAATTAGTAAGCCCAGGTGCAATAGCTTCCTTCCCTCGCAGCAGCATATTTGGAGGAATCATATCCAAGGGGGAGCCTGATTTGACTACTGCCGTGAGTTTTAGTATGTCACTTTCCTCAGGAGGACGAAAAATAAAACTTCCCTCATCCAATGTTTCATTTTTTGGTGGGGAAAAGATATAGTTCCTGCTGGTTTCAGGGAAGGTAGCATATATTTTTTCTATCTTTCCCAAGAAGAAACCAGCTACTTTATTACAGTAGTCTGCAGATGCAGGCAATACGGCCGTGACGCGCTCTAAGGAAGTAAGTTGTTTAACAATACTAAAGATGTTCTTTGGGGTATTTTTTACAGATTCAATTTTCTCAATATAGAACTCCCTCCCTGCTCTACTAATTTGTTGATGATAGAATTTGAGTGCTTCTAAATATTTCAGCTTATTCACAGTCTGATAATTCACCCTCCAGCAGCGTTCAAGGCGTTTGCATTGTGTTTTAAGCAATGCCAGTTCCTCTGAGAACCATTCCGCTGACAGTTTGGCGGGCACTTTTACAGGGGTTCAGAGGTATTAAAGAGTCCACTACCTCCTTAATCCAAAGAGAGACTTGTCTATCTGCTCTCTGGGTGTCGGCCATTAATTCCAGTGCGCTTGAGGCCAATTCATCCCTGAAAGAGTCGTGAGTGAGTAGCGCCCATTTCCCGGTCATTATGGACTCTGGTCGCTTTCTCAGATTGCAGGCGACCTTTCTCGGATTCACAATCCGAAAAGGGAGAATTGAATGGTCAAACCAGACTATAGGCACAGGTGGCAGCGCTTCTACTTGGGTACTGTTAGAAAAAATATTATCTAAAATATGGCCCTTAGTGTGCGTAGAGGTATGGCCAGCTGTTCTAGACCCAGGGCCTGTAGTCCCATTGTCATCTCACCAATTTCTCGATTTTCTATATTGTCCAAATGTAAGTTCAAGTCCCCCAAAATTATGAAATTGGGGTAGCGGATGGCATAAGGTGGCACTGTCTCGGCCAACTCATTAATAAAAGCTCTAGCCGGGCCCGGAGGTCTATAAATAAGGAGACCCACAATTGACCACTCGCTATTAAGAGACATGAGATCCTTCCTTACATTCTGCTATTGGCAAATTCTGTATTAGCATATGCATCAATTAAAGTCCATCTAGCTGCTATATCTCGCTTAAGGAGGACATCCTCAGGACCATCGTTATGCTCGGAAAGAATCATTAAGCAGTTCATGAGAGGCCTATTCCGTACTTTTCCTCCGGTTAAGCCTCCGCCACCTCTCTGGCATCTTAATATAGTATTGTCACAACTCGTGATACATCCTTTTGAACCCATTCATAAGGCGGACCTTAAGTTCCTTTCTTGGAAGGTGGCTCTTCTTCTGGCGCTGACATCGGCCAGGAGAGTTGGAGAAATTCAGGCCCTGACCATACATGAACTGTTTCTACAGTTTACGGATGATCGAGTAGTCCTTCGTACAAATCCCAAGTTTATCTCCAAAGTGCCATCAGACTTTCATTTGAATGAACCTCTTATCCTTAAAACATTCTTTCCTCTACCAACAACTGCAGCTGAAAGAGCTCTTCATTCGCTGTATATTCAGCGTTGTCTAAAATTTTATCTACAAAGAACAAAGGCTTTTCGCAAATCGTCCCTGCTTTTTGTATCCTTCAGCGTGCCCAGAAAGGGCACGCCTCTTTCCAAGAGTGGGATTGCTCAATGGATCTCGAATGCAATTCAGTATTGCCATCAAGCAGCAGGAAAGCCTCTGCGAGCATGGGTGCGTGCTCACTCTACGAGAGCAATCTCTACATCGACGGCTTTGTTTGCTGGAGTACCTATCCAGGATATATGCCCGGCTGCTACCTGAAAGAGTACTCCCACCTTCACCAGACATTACTGCTTGGATGCAGCCGCTAACAATGATGTGGCAGTAGGACAGGCGGTGCTGAGGAACCTTTTCCAGTGACAGTGAGCTCTCTCCTTCATCCCACCTTCCTTTCTACTGTAAGGCTACGCACATTTTATTTCATATGGATTTCTCTTTGTGTAGATGTTTATAATATGATGTTTATCCTGATAAATGCTTTTTATCGTGCTTTTAAATATGTAGATGTTAAGTATGGAGTATTTATCAGTTTAGAGACTATGGTTTTTTCAATTAAATCTGTTTTTTTCCTACAGATTGACAATTTGAAGCACACACTAACAATTATTTAAGTAGAGAAAAAATTTTGCTACTGACTGCTAGCTACTCTGATTCAAGCATGTGAATCTATGAAAGTTCCAATACTGGAGTAGTAAAATAAGTTACTTACCTGTAACTGTAGTTATCCAGTATTGGAAGCTTTCATAGATTCACATGCAAATTATTTTCTTTTCAACATCATGAGGATCAACGTTTAGATTTAGTCTCTCAAAAACCTTAGTGGTTAAGACTTTGATGGGGAGACCACAGCGGTGAATATGAACCCTAACCACTGGTAAGTAAGGTTTTCGGAAGTTTGATGTGTATTTATTGTGCTATTCATTCCTGGGAGTAGTCGTCACATGGCTCAAGTAGGATATCTTGATCTAGCATTCATTTCAGAATTAAATATTCTTTATACACTTTACACTTTACTAGAGCCCTCGGGCGATGTGCACTTAAAGTGCTTTGTAAGTGAATGTGTTTCTGCGTATTATTGGTAAATAGGTACCATTTGCCCAGCAAGTGTATTTGATTGCTCCTGGCAAATTAAGTTTGAGAGTGTTGTGATGTTTATCAAGAATGGGAGAACAAAAGACCTGATCCCTGCCAAGTAGGCAACAAACATTTCATGAAAGCAGTTAAAAGAAATAATTGAATATTGTACTTTGCAGAGAGATTCCTTCACTCCAATTATTCGCTCCAGGCAGCAGAGTGAGAGAAGCAGGAGGGGGAGCCTGTGTTCCTCTGACAGGACCTCGAGTGGATTTGAGGACTGCAGCTCCCATGATAACAAGCCTGCGCGCCAGGAAAGCGCTAGCGATGTTCGGGCTGACTGCTCATCAGGTGAGCTATGTTTGCATTACATATCGATTAAAAGCTTCCCGCCATTTACTGCAGTGTAAAGACAAATCATGACATCTGTAGTGCTATTTCCACCTTTTCCCTTTTTGATAACGTTTCCCAGCACTTCAGACATCCATTTTAAGATGGTGGTTAGAGGGATATGGCAATGTGCCATTCTCATGAGTGTAACGGCCTACACTGATTTATTATATGGCGAGCCTTCAAGGATAAACCTGTGCACCTCTTTCTTGATAAAGTTTAATTACGCAAACATGAAAAATTAACTTGGAGGCACCACTGCTTATGAAAAATGTTTTGCACTACTTTGATTTCAAAATATATTGGTACTAAGTCCAAAGCAGACTTCAAATAATTTAACATTACTAGGTTTGTGTTGATTAACTTTAATCTATTAATCTCAAATCAAGCCAAAAGTATGTAAACTACGGTTAGGTAACATGCACATTTCTTTAAGATTCACTAGATTCATCACAGAGTAAACTGTAAATATGTCATCGTCCGCCACATATTTTGCAACTTGTGTGTCGCTTTTTCAAGGCTGGGGAAAACATTTTTAAAAAATCATTTTTATATGATTTCTAACTCTAACAATCTTCTAATGCAAAACTCTGGCCCTTTAGATACAAATGGCAATGTTTTGAGCATAGTTGGATTTTTATACATATTCTCTCTCAGGCATCTTGAAAAGCAATATATTCCACCATGGGATAATTCATTCTGTCTCGGGCATCTTGAAAAGAAATATATTCCACCATGGGATAATTCAGATATAATTTCAAAGTATCTCACACATGTATACAATAAGTCTTTTTTTCCTCTCTATGATCAATTAATTGGCGAATTATCCATAACATTTATAGTTCTTAAACACATTTGTGTTCAATCTGTTTATTGAAGATTAGAAAAATAAACAGTCGTCACCATACAAGGCATAAGGCATTAAAGCGTTAGTGTTAGGCCTCGTACATTAGCAAGATATGAACGTTGAACTCATGCAATGTATCTCAAGGTATACATGAGTCGGAGGCCCAACATCTAGAGGGGTCTACAAGCTTATCGGAAGCGATGAGAGGGTAAGCCCTCAATGGTGACCAAGTAACACAACTGGGGAAACAGAGTAGGAACGTAGGAGAAAACATAGGAGTGGGAGGGAGGGGGGAGACTAGCCCTGGATAGTGTTGGCTTAAGCCGCATGCAAGGACTTGGGGGGGGGGGGGGAAGGGGGTTCCTCACCGGTCCTGCAGAACACGGGCCTAGCCTGTGGAATCTTTCTGTCGTAAGGCAGGATTACGTCTTCGAAGAGTTGGAAGGCTCGTAATCTAGGGGAGTATAGCGAGAGTGCTCTAGCTTGGAGAAGTGGTTAATTATAGGTTGCCAGGTGTGTGCAAATTTGTTATCAGTGTGCGCGATCCAGGCTGTCAATAGCTCCATTGCCATGACGTACTAGAGGTGCAGGAACCTTGCCGAGATAAGTGGGTTGGATGGTTTCTTCCAATGGAGGGAAATGGTCTGTTTAGCTGCCCTTAGCATATGTCCAATGAGGCGCCAATCAGAGTGGGTCATGGTTGCGAGTTGGTGCGGTCAGATGCCCAGTAGGGCAACTGTGGGGGAGCTTGGTATTGGAAAGCCCACGGAGTCTCTAATGTGGCTCAAAACTTCGCTCCAAAACAGTCAGCTTTGGGTAGGCCCACCAGATGTGAATTAAGTCCCCCACCGATGTCTGGCATTGGCAACAGAGTGGGTAGATGGCCGGAAGCAATTTCTGCAGATGCGCTGGGGTATAATACCAATGCGTCATCAGTTTGTATGCTGATTCGCGCTGGGGATGCTCCTGTAGAGTTTGGGTATGTTGCGCCAAAATTGTTCCCAGCTTTCCGGTGGGATCTCCTCCCTGAAGTCGGCTGGCCATTGTCTCTGGTATGTGTGTGAGTGGGTGGGAGGTGAGCATTGTTATTACCTTGTATATGCAGGAGATCAAGCCTCAGGTCTCGAAGGGGGTGAACGGTCTGGTTGCTCCCTGTATGCATTTTGGGGTGAGCAGCCAGTGTCGAAGTTGATAGCATTGTAGCCCGGATGAGTCTGTGACCTGAAAGGTTTTCTTACATTGTTCAAAGGTTATAAAGGCGTCTCTCTCAAAGAGATCCTGGATTGTGCAGGATTCACCCTCTACCCTCTCCCCCCCCCCCCCCCATGATGAGAAGGAATGTGGCTGCAGGGCTGGAGGGAAGGTAGGATTACGAGCCACTGGGGTGTTAGGGAAAGGATGTGAGGCCTCTAGGGATTGCTATTTTGGCACAGAAGTCGAGGACCATTTTCGTGGGGGTAGCTATATATGCGCTACGGGTTCAGGCCGTTCTGTGGAGCCAGGCCAAGTCCCAGAGGGGCCTACAGGCAACTGCACGGTCCATATGGAACCAGTTCTTAAACACATTTGATCAGGCTTGATCTTGACATGGATTGCCACAGGATATTTTGTATCAGTAATATGATAGGCCCTGAACTGATCTTTCCACCTTTCGTTGGATGGCCAAATGGTAGAGCAAATAGTCATTATTAAACGAAACAAACATACTGTGCAGCATTGCAATTAATCTACAGTTGTCAAAGTATTTCTTTTCACCATAATCTCAAAATTAGCATGCTATAATATGTATATGGATAACATATACAATGTCAATATTTAAAATAAACTGGATGAGAGTTCGGGAAGCAATGTTTCTGATAGTTGAGATTTCACCAAAGATATGATGTCGTTGGATCCGATGTGTCCTTTAAAATGTCCATGCTATTTAAATGTTACTGGTGATTTGTCAGTAATACATTGTTTTCTGTCATCACCCAAAGTTAATAGATGCCATTATTGTAAGGAAATGCCTCTTTTTGCATGATCACCCCCAAGGTTATGGACTGATGCTGCTGATTTTCCGCCTCTGAGAGCACTGAGGCCTGCTAACCCGACCTCAGAACTAATTTACTTGTAAGTCCATATCCATGCTACCAGGAGTACCCAGGGCCTGTAAGTTAGAGTGTCACCCCCATGGACTGCAGCACTGGTTATGCGCCAAGGGAAAAAGTGTCTCTCAGCCTGCCACTGCAGCTGGGAAGAGCAGTTTTAAACTGCTGACTGGACTTTGCCATTTAAAACAATTTGTAGTAACCCCTACAGCAGAACTATCAAGTCCTAAAGCAGGGTGCAGCATATTCAAGAGTAGAACATGTGTTTTACATAGTCTAATGGTAAAAACCCGAAATTGTTATTTTTACAGTGAAAGAAGCTAGTAGCCCCTCTTGGCGAGTACATGGTTAACCACTGACACCTTAGCTTCGCTAATTTCTGACTGGGTCTAGTAAAGTTGGTACTTCAAGGTATCAAACGACTCTTTACATTAAGCCTGACTTGATGCCCAAGTCGAATTTAATATAACTTGTTGCTAAATACGACTTTTAGAAAGTTGCCACTCTGTTGCCCAAGTATTCCAATGGCCATTTGCAGATTCTGGCCATGAGACAGCCTTCTGCTACCTGAGGAGACTTGTAAGCGAGTCCTAGGACAGGTAACAATAGAGGCCTGCCACTGGAGGAGACATTACATCCTCCTTTCAGGAAGCCCAGGTGTTAGCCCTAAAGGCGTGCTTCAAAGGGGAAGCCACCTTTGTAGGGAAAATGGTGAACACCCACAAGAGGGGCTGCTCATTTATCAGGGTAGACAGGCTGGCGTCAGGAACAGAGAGGGGCAAACACTGGCCAAACCTATTTTTCCATGGGTGTGTAGCCCACAGGTAGCTACACATCTAGGGAAGGCTACCAAACTATACACACACCAAGAAAGGTGTCCTGACATCTTGGAATTGGGCAGAATAGAGCATTTTGGGATAGCAGAATGCCACACTTCACAGGAAGTTGTCCTCGGGTGGAAGGGTACCTAGTAGCCCATTGGATACTAGCAGCCTCTACTGAGGGCATTTTCTGGGCATAAAAGGGGCATCCCTGGCACACACAACTCCGATCTCATTTGGACTGGAGAATAGGACTGAAGAAGAACTGCCCATCTGCACCAAGGACACAGCAAAGAGAGGCTGCACTGAAGCTGGACTGCACCTACTGCTGCTTGGGCTAGCAAAGGAAGGGACTGTGCCTGCTGTGTCCTGCTCGAGTAGAAGTCACACCCTGAGACCAGCCAGAAGCAGAGACTCAAGGGTCAGTTGTCTGACCTCCCATTCACAACACAGGGCCACAAAGTAACCTGCTTGGGCGAGATAGTAGCCCAGATCACCAAATCGTTGTTCTTCACTGCAGCGCTACCTGAAAGACCAAGTCCAGGCACTCAAAAGTTGCACCGGAGTCTTTTGGATGCAGGAGATCCATCTGAGTACAGTTTGGTCAACCAGAGGTAGAGTTATTGCCATAAAGAGGGAACAGTTGGTTTGGCTGTGACAGGAGACCAGTAGCCCAGTGCTGACTGGACTTTTTCTGGACCAATGAGAATCTGGAGAGACATTGATCCCTGTGGTCCAACCGCCCCACCAAGACAGCGGATTGAAGAGTAGCCTCAAAAAGACTCCCATCAACCGTACAGCATCGTCAGCATCCTGTATCCCTTGCATCAGGACCATTCTATAGAAGTTAACGGTAACTGGCCACTAACATTGGATCTGGACTGCTTTTCTTGTGAAGGCAACTGTTCCATTGGACCTTGGTGGTCCCCCTGACTGGCTCCCCACTGGAGTTGGTCACCTAAAGTATATCAAAGTAACCGCATTCCACTTTGACAAAAGTTTTCTTTAAAAAAGGTTCACATTGTCAAATTCGTTTAATTGGCCATTCCTTGTTCGCAGTTAAGTGAAAAGTTGTGATTTACTGTTTCTTTAAAAATCTATATCTCCATAACACTCCAGTGGATCTTTTTCATTTTGGTGTCTATAAATTCATAAAAATAGTCTAATTTTATAAATTGGTGTTGAATTTCTTGAGTCATTTCTTTCTTCTTCAATTGTTATGGTGCTGATTAAATCCTTTACACTTGCCTCTTTGTTGAAATCTGACTGCTCGATGCCACATCTACCCAGGGTTGAGTTACTGTTTGACAAACAAAACCTGACTGGTCCTAAAAGGGTTAGTAGTGTATTATACAGTGATGTCCCACAAACACAACATATAATACACCCCATTGTTTCACAATTATTTATTCAGAATTCTGTAAACCTGTGCATACTCTAAATTAAATTTCATGATGGACCTGACCTACTGTTCTAAGGTTAGGCCTTGTTTAATTTTCCCCTTTAATTGACCCACCTTTCTACTGTATCCCTGTCCTAAAAAAAATTTCTAAGAACTTCTTCCTTTCTTGTGTACTATTATTTTCTCAACACACGGCCATTTTGCCCTCAATAATTTCCATATAGTAAATATAGTTGATTTGTTCCTTAGTTTGCCCACAATTGGCTTCTAAGACACTGTTTACTGTTGGTTTCCTCCTTACCAATCTCCTTTGCTCTTTGCCGCTATCAATTAACAATTCCACATCTAAAACGTTTGAAGACTTTTGACTGAGCTCCAAAGTAAAGATTACGATCGTGTCATTCTGATTGAACTACCACTGATAATTCTTTCTTACTGAGGTTAATCCTTTCCATATCATTCAAAATTGATGTACCTCTCCTACAATACCACTTAGTGATGAATATGTGTGGCTGTGTATTACCTGGGTATACACTCTGTCAACCCAACCTATGAATAGGTTGGTATTCAAGGGTTCAAATCTTGAGTCAATTACAGTTTCTGGTCTTTGATGATGCAAGTCATTATGTTACAAAAATATATTATTGACAAGCACAACTCAAGTCCAAACCTACCAGCTTCCACATGTACATTTCTTATATAGGGTCCTCAAATCATTGTCACATGGATGTAATATTATCGGCTAGCAATTTTATAAATCCACTTAAGAAATGATTTTGTGTATTAATTGTGCAATGGCCACAGCGTCACTTGTAGCGATAGGAATTTATGAATACATTCAAATAGATTTTCTGACAAAGATCCCAATGTTTTAATAATTGCAAGACTGGCTGCTGGATTAGTTTCCTTTTTGTAAGAGATATTTTAAAAGTTATCCCTTTAAATTGAATTTTTCTAATACACAACTCCGATGCAGAAGGCACAGCTGCAGATTACCTTCCAGTTCATACTGACCAGAAGCCCTTTCGTCAATAAACCTCTGGTTCTATAGCTTGATTCTAAGTATCAGCCTGTATACTCGAGACAACTGCCACATCCTTGGTGTAGCTATTGTTATAACTGCACATTCCCCATATCAATGGGCTATGTATTTGACAAGTTATAATCATTGAGGCCACATCAAGGTTCTGGGCCAGTGGGTTTTTAATTTGTCTCTATACACGTTTTGCTTGTCATGCCAAAGAAAAGTAGATTTTATTTTTATAGACAAAAGCACAGCCACGTTCTTTCTGAAGATGCAGGATGAAACGGATTTCTGACCTTAGGCCAGGTTATGGTTAAGAAACCCTGGAGTCATTAGAATGTTTCTTATTGATTTTATTATATCAAATGTGAAGTTGTAGCACCCCAAAATGCTAATGTTTCAAATGATGTGCAGTATTCATTTACACTTTAGAAGATTTGGATTGGCATTCAGCAAGGTTTCTCTCTGTGGAAGAGAAAGGAAGGTTGGCAGGATATGTCCATCTCCTGCTTGGCCATTCTAAAAATCTGACATTCACCTGTGAAAAATAAATGAAGGTTATCGGAATAAACCTGGCTTGCTTCATGACCAATTGCTCATAAAATCACCTTTGAACACCTTAATACACTTACCTGCTGAAAGGTTTTAAGGATACATTGTCCTCCTTCCTTAACCAACCTTGGACCATCTAGGTAGTCCTCTATTTCATAGCCAGTTCTCCTCCTTGTATCCTCACCTATTGCTATCCCTTGGTTCTGTGTATGGAGGGAGATTTGTCCATTATGGGTTGGACCAATACTTAACAGGGAACACTTGATGCCAGATAAAGGTCCCACCCCTTAAAATCAATTCTCTCCGATTGCATTTCTCTGTTCCTGTACATCACTTTCATTTAGCTCCAGCCATTTTCCCAGCGAGTAAGTACTAGAGGAGCAGAATACTGTGAGGCAGAGTTATAGGTAAGGCAACGCTCAAAGACAGTGATAACATCCATCTGTGCTATACAGGGCATTTGATCTCTGTAGAATCGCCCATGTCGATGTAATTTTGTGAACTGGTTTGTTCACTTCACTTTATGACTTTGGGTGGTTCAACCCAGAGCTGCTGTGGTATCAGTAGTGGCATCATGGGCTTTGATGTCCTCCAACCCAAACTCACTAAAAAAGTCCTAGATGAAGCTCTCTAGATGCCCATAGATGACACAATATGTAAGTCAGATTCCAGCTATGTGTCTCTGTTTCATCCGGTCCTGACATCACCTTTCAAATTGACATGTCTTGTAATCCAGAATTATGCTGAATGGCACAAATATTCCTTCCAGCTAGGCAAAATAATTACATTTTTCTTGGTTGATGAGACAGTCTTGCATGTGGTTTCTCAATATTGTGCTTATTTAATATTCTCTGACTCATGGAGAGAATTCATTCTGATTCTCATGACTACGATCACCATCATTCTGACCTGTCCTTGTAAGCTGTGGTTCTCTAATCTAGCAGTTAACATTAACTTTAGAATAATAGCCTCCTGTTTCAGAAGACAGGGAAGACTTGTAAGCAGTTTCTGAACTTAGAAGAGTTCTGTGTGGTTATCACCTTATTCTGTCATAATACAGCATTAGGTCAAGATAAGTGTTAGAAAAAATGCTTAAAAATTGTGTGGAATAGAATTGCTATGTATTGATTTTAGGACAGCACCTTCCTCTTTGCCCATTGTCATTGGCAAATATTTTATTAAGTATATGGCAGAATTCGGTATAGTGATGTAGCAAAGGTGTTGTGGAAACCCAACCCCTGGGTACATGTTAAGCTATCCCCTTACTCCTCTGGGCACCAGTGCATCAGCACCTACTGCACTAATGATAGCTAAACCTCTCCTTAAAGCTACTCATTCTACCTGTCTTTCCTCTCTTCCCTAACTTTGGCCCTTTCTCCTCTCATGTCCACCCTTCCTTTAAATTCTGTCCCCTGTATGTTTCCACTTTGCCTCTTTTCCACACTCATCCATCCTTATGTCCTTTCGCCTTTTTTCACTCCCCTTTCGATCTCACCTTCATAGCTAATCTTCATGGTTGTCCTCTCCAAATCTGCCTTTACTTTTACTCTTACTTCATCAAATCTCCCTTCTCCCACACACTATCTTCTTTGTCCCTCTTAGTTTCTATCCCCTTTTATCCTTTATTTGTGTCCATCATATCTTTTCACTTTGCCTCACCTGTCCCCTCTTTTTTCCATTCTTTGTTTCTCTTTTCATCCCCTTTTATCTCCCATACCATGTCTGTCTTACCGTTCTCTTTCTCCTATCATTTGTTCTGTTTCTCACCCGGTCGTTGTTCTTCCTTTGTATTCCCTTGGTCTTTTTCCTTATACTTCCCATCACTCCCCTCCTTTCTCCCTCCTTTATATCTTGACCCTGTTTTTTTCTATCATCATCATCATAAACTTTATTTCGGTCCTCAGACCATAAAAGTGCAAATGTGTACAATTCATACAGAGATTTAGATACATACAAAAATACATTGGTAATCAGTTAAAAAAGTTACTCTGTTAGTTGTTCTAAGAATTGTTAGAAGAACAAAATTAACATAAAAGCCCCTATAGTCTAAGTCAACAAGAACCTATGCCTAAATAAGGTTAGGCGGCATGGCCTGCCATGCTGGCTTAGTGGTAAAGAGAACGCTATCGTCAGGACAAAGTAGAAATCACCAGTTACACGATTACACAAAAGTTAAATAAACAGTTAAAACACCATAAAAAGTACTTAAAAAGGCTACACATTACCAAGTGTAATAATGTTACATTTTCAACACAGACCATCTAATTGCCCACATATTGCCGAGAAACTTGGCAACTGCGCAGACTACCAACAGGCTAGAATCAGATTTTAAAATGCGCAGTGCTTCGCGATGGCAACGGATGCCAAAGCGTTTGTAGATGGAGGCAAGCCATTTGCCTCTCGGACGCTGATACAATGGGCAGACAAAAAATATGTGACCAAATGACTCAGTAGCAAGGGGACAACCTGGGCAGGGCTGTGTTGGAGTAGAATACTGTCACCAGGAAGCTGTGAAAGATTTCACAGGGAGAGAGCTAAATCTAAATTGCATGTAAAGCTTCCTGTCCTGGGGAATCGTGATAGTCTCCAAGTATTGTTCAAATGATCAAGTCAAATTAAATTCCATAAACTCCATGGTTAGGCGGCCCCAGGACGGGTAAGATAAAGAAGACTGAGCCACCCCTTCTTTGTCCCTCTTGGTTTCTATTTCCTTTTATCTTTTATTTGTGTCCATCATATCCATTCACCTTGCCTCACCTGTACCCTCTTTTTTCTATTCTTTGTTTCTCTTTTCGTCCCTTTTTCTCCGCCATCCCATGTCTGTCTTACCATTCTCTTTCTCCTATCATTTGTTCTGTTTCTCACCCTGTCATTGTTCTTCCTTTGTATTCCCTTGGTCCGTTTCCTTATACTTCCTATCACTCCCCTCCTTTCTCCCTCCTTTATATCTTGACCTTTTTTTTCTATCACATTCCTAGTTGCCGTCATCTTTATATCCACTCCGGACATCTTTCCTTTCATGTTGCCTGCCTCCTTCATGCTATTCTCCTTTTCTTTTTCTTCATTGCAGTCCTTTTCTTTTGTTCTCTATTCTCCTCGCCACCCTTCTTTTTCCTTCTTTTCTGTGTAAATAACCATCTTTCTGTCTTTCCGATGGTGAACACTATATCCACAGCCTCCCTAATGCTTGCTTGTGTCTCCTTTCCTTGTCTGGGGCCTGTCTCTCTTTATCTCTGTCACTTCCCCACTCCTCCCCAGGAAGGGTCATCAGAGCCAGGCCCCAGGGAGGCACAATAAATACGATGGGCCCCACCTCTTGTCTCTGGGCCCAGGTAACACTGCACCAGCTACATCATTGATCTCTATGACCCTGGATAGTCACCCGAGGAAATGAACTAAAGATGTCTGTTTTCAGCTACAGTAGACATTTTCCAGCGGGTAATTTCTCTATTTCAAATTCTGTTGTTCAGCTTAATTTCAACTCTTTTTGTTAGCGCTTTTCTGTGTACCTAATCTGAGGACTGTAAAGTACTATCAGATGGACCGAGAGTGGTGTTAATACCCTGGGGAGGTTGTTGCTCCCCTCCGGAGCCTGCTTTCCCCCCAAAAAAATCAGGTTAGCATGAATTATTAATAATAAAAAAAGCCTCATTAATATGCAATTAAATTAAATCAAAATCTTCTAAAACAGAGGATGAACCAATATGGGGTCGCTTCAGAAGGGAAGGACAAAGAAAGTTCGTCCTCTCTCTGAGATAGCACTCGAAGATCTTCTACTCTGCTCTGTTCTACTGCTCTGTTCTACTGCTCTGCTGCTCTGTTCTATCTTAAAACTGATCTCATCTTCCCTAAAACACACACGATCTCACATTTTACACACCTATGCGCAGTTCTCTTCAGACTGTCCAATCAAGTTAAAATGAGATGATACAATTACATATTTGTTAGGTTCTGAAGGATTCTAACAAAGCAAGCTTCTTTGCATCCTTCAAACTTACACTATCTGTAACGGAATAGGATACATGGACTAGGCTGCACACTGCAGATGTCTTCTTGAATATGCTATTCATTAAAACACTCCATGATTATCACAAAGAAAAGACAACATTTCTTTGCATGAGAAAGAAGGAAATGGAACACTACGTTCGACAACTAGAACTCCAGCTCACCTAGAAATATAATGTCACAAATCAAGTTGGGCATCATTCTGCAAGTCAATGTTGGGAAATTAAGAACTGCCTGTGTGTTATGCCCAAGTACCCATTTAAAACATATCCCTCTTTTCAGATGTCATTTTAATGAGAAGCCCATTTCACCAAACCAAGAGCGCTTTGGTGGTCCCAAAACATACAATTCTCAGATAAGAGCAGTCTCATACCAAATTAAAACTCGCTGTATTCTACATTGTATCAGTTTTGGTGCTAAAAATTAATTGTTGAATGCTGTGCTTCGTCCTAGAATGTAATAAATTCCCAGATCTATTCCACTTAAGTTAATATCTGTAAATGCCAGAAATAAAATAGGTAAATGCAGACGTCCATAGCCACTTGCAACGCAATGTCCTTTGAAGATTGTGTGAGGTGTCAAGAGTATGACTCAAACTCGAACCTCATTTCTCTCTTTGGAATAACCCTCTGAGTAATGTGTGTTTCAGAAGAAATGCTATCTCTTGGAGAAGTCCTCCAGTATTATACGGTTAACTGTTTCTTTGCAGGAAAAATAATAACTTGTAGTCCTACTGTACATGATATTGATGCTTTGCTAATGAGGCAATGCCATAATTTTCTGAATATTTTAGCAACCTCACTAGAATACACATATGCTTCCTTTGTCATGAATATATGGATGCCTCCGGCTTGTAAGCAGTGCAGTAACCTTTTTGCAAGTGACTATACACATTTTACTCCTACATTTCCATTGCCTTAGATTGCAGCAGCCTTTCAGGACAGCCAGTTTTCCATGTCCACAAAGTATTGCCACACTGGTGCAGTTACCTGGCCTGGGGTATTTGTATGCTGATTTCAGCCGTCTGTGCTGTGATAACAGGAACCGTTGGACTGAGGTAAGAAACCTTGTATTGCAAGCCTTTCTCAAACCTGGGTGTTTGTTCAGCTTCGTGATTTAGAAGAATATTAAGATGATGTAATTTTCCGAATCTGTGATAATTTTGCCAAGAAAATATTGGGCACCAACCCTTTAGTTTTTTCCACCCCAGAGGTACTCATAGTCCGCTTGACGTACCTCACACATCAACAACTATAAATTCTCTTCACATCTCACTTGTTTTTCACAGCACAGTGGGCGTTGATGGGGCCATGGTAATGTTTTTCAGGATTAAATATTCGTGCTATTCATATAAGGCCTTCATTGCTTTATTAGATGAATTCTAAAATATTGGATGTTACTGTATCCCTTTGCCTTCTCGGTACAGTGCGCCATTACTTTTCCTAAGAGGTTTGTGCTTTTCATGCATTCTTACATGCATACGCATATATACAGCGTTCTAAAATTGTGATAAGAATTTCTAGGATAAGTTGGCTTTTAAGCTACAGTCACAATTAGCCTATCATGTCTTTGTCTTGATTATTTGTTTTTTAAAGAGGACACCAAGATCCTTGTATTTTTAGGACTTGCGCAGTAGATTCTCATGGCATTTTGGTGAGGTGTCATGGTCTCACCATTGCACAGCTCATGATATCACATAGGACATCACCATATGGAATAACCAATGATCGCCGAAATTTAATTTCTTAGTTCTGTATGTCAGCATCAAAATATAGCCCTGACCACCAAAGTGCACTTCACCTGAGAGGATTCGACTGACCTGACCAGTGCAGCACATCCTATCCAGAAAATACAGCAATGCCGCAAATACCCCAAAAACCACCATTGAAGGCTCACCAGGTTTACTGTACTCCGTGTAGGCTGTTTGAGTCATTCAGACTTATTGAGAATCGCCACATCTGGAAGACTAACACAGCCAATTTTAATCAGGGCTGTAGCTGCAACTTTGTAAACCATAACAATATTTTTTAATTGCCCACAAAATTGAGGATTACCGCAGCATACTGTAAGCAGAGCAGGTTGTAGTACAAAGATAAATGCCAGTGGTCATAATCTACCTTGCCAAAAGACAGAATATCCGCTTGACTCGCAATCAATCCACTGTATGTAAGCATGAAATACCAAATAGAGAGGCAGTCCGTGGCTACAGGTAGCTGGGCCTAACCGCTGGGCCTTGGAGATCTTTAATATAGTCCATACACGCAGGTTCTACCCCTACTTTGAAACTGTTGACCTATCTTCTGTAATGAGCACAGAGTGGATTGAAAACTTAAAAGAAAGTCATCATCATAATAAGGGACCTGCATAGATAGCCATAGTTTCATTCTAAAGGGTGTCTGTTACTCACATTTCCCTCGCCTTTATACTACTAAGCACTGCATCCCAAGACAATCTGAGAGCACCTTTCTGGCCACTGACACACAACATCAAAATAATTTCCACATAGACTCACAATAAAGACAACATTCTACCTACCATGCACTTCCCTAAGGTGTAGCATGCTACACATCCAAAAATGCACTTTGGCGCCCTGCACCGGGTATGAAGCACTGTAAAAATGCTGCAAAACAATACAATGCCATCAGTTATGGTTTGGTTAGTTTACAATTACTGGAGAATTTAATTGGTGTTGGGGTTTTGCATTGGAGCCATAATGTCACCCTGGAGAGGACATTTTTAAGGTTTTTTTTTCCTATGAACAAAAGATAATTTTTATGAGCAAACTTAACTATATTGCCACTTTAAAAGGTTTTCTGTCCATTATATCGCTTGCTATAACATAGAACTAATGTTTGCAGCGCTTGGCAGTACATAGTGGCAATGGGCCCAGTTTATGGTGTTCAGTAGAATGACTACCTAACTTCAAGTCGTTATGGACACTGCTTCTAGTCCTGGGATTTTCACCTTCGAATAATTACAAGTAGGTGGTGTAGACTATTTACGTTAATGTAGTCACACTAACACTACATTACCCAAAATGCACGTGGTTTTCATACCAAAGCTTGGGACTGAAAACAGCGTCCGTAATGGCATCGAGTCAGGTGGTCACCCTATTCTTCAGTCACAGTCTGCACTCAACACCTTGGTCCATTGTCGCTGTATTCCCAGCTCAGGGTGGAGGTCATGACATTTGACCTGGCCCACCACCCACTCTACATGTCCAAAAACCTAACAAGGTGTCATGTTTGGCCACACCCTGCACCACCCAAAACAACTGTGCCTAGACTGGGCACAGGGCCTAGCCTTTTGCAACATATTGCATTCAGCCCCTCTATCCACAGAACCAACCATGCACTTCTTTAGCTGTGGTCAGTGAGCTCTGGGCGCAGGCCTTTAACTACACTCAGCGCATGTAGCTACCAAACCAACTACCAATGCCTGTAACCCAGTTGTAGCAAGCTCTGGATCTAGGACCGGAATAGGTGAAAGGCCAGGCCCTGCATCGAGCACAGTACCAACATAACAACTTAAGCAACCTTTGGCCATTTCCAGGGGCATTGTGGGTTAAATCCCCCAATCATATATTGAATCCATGGATTCAAAATGTCACTGAGGATCTGGAGTGTCTCAAGCTTCTTTTAGATCCTGTCTCTAGAATTATTTTTGAGAATACAGTCAGTTTTTTATTTATCAGAAGGTCTTTATTTTCTTTTAACCTCTTCCCCTTCAACAGCCTCCTTTCTGAGGTCAAGTAGTGATCCCATAGCACCTGTACCTGGCCTCTTCGACAATAATTTTGTCATTCTGTCCACTGATGTATCTGGAAATCTGATGATTAATGAAATGTCAGCTGTGATATCCATTGGTCCTTTGAGTTGATCTGATGATACGGTGGAAAAAGCTACATTTATGGATGTTTTTCAGGGCAGTATCTATCTCTCTGACACCCCACATTCCCCCTTGGGTCAGTTGATGCTCATCCTGCGCTCATATGTCCCTGCACACTTATTTTTCTACAACATAGGTTCCTCAGTCGTTCGTGGATCCCATGCATAACAAAATGGAGGCCATGAAAAAAAAATTCAACTCGTAGCCAGCCAATCAAATCTCTTACATTTGTGAACTCCTACATCAAGTAAGACTTTTCTCTCTAATTTAGTTTACCCTTTGTTGCAGATCTGGAACAATTTGTGAAAAGACGATCAAAATATACATCAGAGTAACTTTTTGATGCCCATCAAACCCCCTTTTGTAACACGAATACATTGAACAATACTGTACACGGTTACACCAAACAGGCATATCTGCGTATTGTTCTATCTTCGTATTCAACTTTGTGAATTTTTATTTAGAAATTCTGTTCAGTCATTTTTGTGGGATTAAACTTAAAATGGAAAACACTACTTTTTGACCCTCTCCCTTTTAATTTTCCCCTATTGCCAGATTCACACACAGCTTAACAAAAGTAAAATGAAAACATGACTTGTGTCCCATATACTGTACAGATTCAACGAAATAGGGCAAAGTTATTCAGAAATCAAAATATACTTAACATTAAATTGTAGTTTTGCCATAACATTCATTAAGATTTTATTGCAGAATACTAAATTGTGCTTAAAAATCACGATTTTATAATACAATATAAATGCCTTTTCTTGCTCCAGAGTTTTTTGCAATACCATAGTCAGTTATGTAATGGCAATCATGGTTAACCAGTGCCACAGAATTATTTTTTCTTCAGCTCAAAATCACAGTTTCAAGATGGTTGGAAAACCTTTAAAGTTGAAGACTTTCACTAAACAGTCGCATTTTAAAAAAAATCTAATTTTTATTGACAATGTTACAAATTGAACGTTCCCACCACTTTGAAATGTCAGAAGCTTTCTTTTTACCTCATTTGGCTGATGGACTTTTTGCTTTTTTACAAAAACTAATGCCGAGTTTTCCATGATATCAGAAAGGTCTGGGATTTGGACCAAGCTACTTTACCTCAGCCAAATTTGGTGAAAATCAGTGCAGTGGTCATTACTGCACATTTCCTATGCGAATTAACATGGGAACATTCACTTTCGACATTTCCCATGCCTTTATAATCTTTTTCAGATTTTCAAGAAGTGCCTCAGAATTGCATAGGGTTGAATACAATTTCTGGAAGTTCGATGCTGATTCGTCAAACAGTAACACAATATTTCCTGTACGGGTTTCAACTTAGCCATAATTACAGAGTCTGAACCACGGATTGCATTGTATGTTTTCTATGCGTTATGTATTATTATATGTTATCCAAAAAAATGGCTATGGCTTTGGAGAGGGTGAGTTGGCTGATATGTACCTCCTTTTCCACCAGACCAGTTTCCAATATTCCAGTTGCATGCCACTTCTTCACTTTTGTAATAGTGGCCCTATTCAGGGTAGTTAAAAATCTGTGTCTGGGTTGTCATAATGATTGTGGATACCCTTCTCTGTAACAGCTTCAATTAGTATACAAAGCTGCTTCATTTTGGCAAAGCTGCAGCCTAAACAGAGTGGGAAACACGCACTACTGTCTCAGTGCAGCGGTTTTGTCTGCATTTGTTATTAAAGAATGCTTCTTTTGGACTTCGGGGGCAGGGACTCAGTTCCATAGAATCTTGTGCCTGTCAAGGAGGCAGGGACGCTGCTCAAGCGCCATGTGGGCACCATAAATTACACCGCTTCAGCCCACGGTGCAGGATGCACCCAGGCATTTGCCCGGGCCAAGAGCAGGCCCGTCTGCACCTGGTAGAGACTAGGCTGGGCCACCCCTTTTGGCCATTAAGTTTTTTGGCCTGCTGACAGTACTTATAACCAAGAGGTTGGCCATTTATTCTCTTGTGCGGCAAACATATGGGGAAGAGAAAGGCTATCGCACCCAAAAATAACATGGGGGGGATGACAAAGGCAACAACCTCTATCACTTACTATTTAAGTTCTGTTATGGGTGTAATAGCCTCTGAACTGAAGATTGTTATAGTAAGGATTGACACAGTCCAACAGAAATCTTTTCCTCCCCCGCTGGAACCTAGCATTCTGATTGTAAATTGAGGAGACTGTCCACGAACTGAGGCAATACAGGAGGTTCCAGTCCCTGTAATTAGCTCTCCTCCCCCACACTGCTCAATTCTGAGTAACAAAACTGAAGTAGGGTAACATACTTCATGTCTACTTACCCCCTTCCCCACACACACAAAAGGAAGAGAAAGGAGGGTGTTAGCAGATTGACTAAGAACTTCTTGCAGTCCCAACATCAACCTGTTCACGTCTCAAATGGTCAAATATCAAAGAACTCAATCATGTAAGGTGGGGATGGATGAATATAACCGCAATAATGAAATTGCTGTCCGCATAGTGTTAAGACATTCAAAACCAAGTCATGGAATTGTGTTGTCAGTTTCTCCAAAAGGTAAAATTAATGATGACTGACGTTTTCCAAAAATTAGAAGCTAAGCTAACAGATATGGAAGATCAGTGATTGGCTAGGATAAACCTATCCTTGACAAAATCTAACTGTAATGAGTATTTTAATCAATCTCCCTGCCCAGAGACTTTAGCCCCTGCACCTATGGCCACGAGGCATCATACTAATGAAAATGGTGAGAGAAGCTTAGCACACAAGGCTTTTGGGAATCCTTCAAACATAGCCCCCAAGGGGGCTCAATAAACTTCTTTACAATCTGATTGCCACCCTGTCGTCTCTTGCGTAACACTACAGGGGAGATCTAGCCACTCATTGTAAAGACATCTTGCATTTACCTCCAGATTGCACACCTTATGTTATTGTCTTGGACGATGTTCCAATGATTTCCCCCAGATTGAAGGAGGATGGTCCAACAGTAAAACGTAAAGCAGTCCACTGGCAAGGATCAAAACTGGGCCGCTGTGATCTTCATAATGAGATTCTCCTAGCTAGAAGGGTGGGATGGATTGGCCAACACAAGAAGGATGTAAATTGAGATTGTATATCGGTGAATTTCAAAGAATCGAGCTTAGTAAGGCACTTTTTACAACGTTTGTGCCATTTCATCATGAACCGGGCCGGGATTCGGATTCATCCTTTGGGGGGGTTTTTACAGGCCAATCCCCATGATTTCGAACATCCATCCACTTTCTGAACAGGGGCAAGAAATCCAGGTGGGATTGCAAAGTTGCTTTATTGTGCCTACAACGAATCATTTTGAGCATCTAGATGAATATAATACTAATGATTGACTGTTATTTTCACCACAACTTGATAAATGCCATACTCAATCACTGAACCCCGTATTGTGCTGGAAGCTCCTCACCCTGCTATCCTTACAGTGGATGTTCCACAGTCCCGTTCTCCTTTTTTACCTGACAAGGGTTTGACTCTCGTTTCCTGTAATATTGTTGGTGCTTGTTCTAGAATTTCAAACCCTGATTGGCTGTCCTTTGTCAGTGAATATGACATTATTTGTTGCCAAAAGACATTGATGATGGAGGATTTTTTCATTGATGGCTTCTATGCTTTTTTCAGCACGTCATCTCCTCAACAGCTGATAGAGCAAATGTAGGGATGGACACCTTTGTCTTGGCTAAATATAGTTTTATTCAAACAAAATGAGTTTGGTCCTCATTATATTTCTTGGTTACCCTCTTTTCTCTTCCAGGCCCATTTGATATCTTACTGATTAATTTTTATTATAACATTTTTAATCACATTTCTGGCCATGTGATAGATCAATTTGAGCTCTTGTTTAGAAAAATCAGATATAAAAATTTACTATACCATTTTTTAAATATGGTAGAGGATGTTAATATATAAATCTGAGTTGAGTGGCCAAAGTATTTGTGGTAATCCCTGCTAAATGGGGAGAAGGGAGTGCTTTGGCAAGGGGTGCCATACCATACCTCAACTGTGAGTGGCTCCCTTGGCGCTGTGGACTCTCTCAGAGGGAACACTGAGACTCCAGAGTATACTTATTGGATCTTTCCCCAACAAGGGGAGAAGGAGTGCTTAGTCAAAGGGCACAGGGGGCAAGGCGGCGTCGCAGGCAAGGGGAGAGATTCAGGGGAGAAGGGATAGGAGCAGAGGGAGTAGACAAAGAATGAGAGAGGGAGATAGGACATTGCATAAGAACATTTTTACACAGTTACATCTGTTATAGTTACAGTTAACAGTAAATGCTAGGGAGGAAAACGCTTAACAGGATAAAAAGATATTAGAGCATAGCATAACCAGGACACACATCATAGGAGTGGTGGAGGGTAGAGGGAAAAGGAAAGCAGGAGAGAGGCAAGCGGACAGGGTCGGTAGATCAGAAGGGGGAAGGTACTCAGGGAAAGCAGGCAGTAGAAGTAGATTGAAGAGAAGAGACAGATAGAGCCGTGAAGAGCCGTGAAAATCAATGTCCGATGTCCGGCTGGGTAGGTGACGGCCAATGGGGTGAACCAGAGCCAGACTCTGCTTTAGCTGCATAGGACAGCTCCACCGGGCAGCGGCCAAGGGTACTCAGTCTCCGCGGTAAGTACACATGAATAAATATAGTTACAGGCCGTGGGGCATCGTCGTAGTTCCATAGAGAGGCATCAGTCCCGGTGTAATTGGAAGGCGTCAACTGCCTCGTCCTCCATCCCACTCCCGGCTCGCCGGACGTAGGGATCTGGGATCACCGAGTAGCCCTGGCTCGGGTGCTGATCCCCTGATCAATTCTAGTGAGCCGGCAAGAAAGGAAATTCTTCAAAAGCGTTCAAAGGTTTCACTTCAATTGTGCAAAAATAAGGCAACTGGTCTCATGGTCTAGAATCCCAGGATCTCCAACTGGAGGAGGTAAACAAGCCCTGCTTTCCTCATGAGATGTCAGCGCTGAGCTTTGGTGCATGTGCACTGGTCTGTGCGTGACAAGTCCTCCACGACTTGGCCAGCAGTTCATACAGACCAGCAGCAGTGCCACCAAGGACAGGGCATTAACCAGCTAGCATTGTAGTACTTAAAAGTTTGGCTTTCTGGATTGGTGCAGTAGCAGAACAGCAATGACTTGCATTGAAATTACCTAAAAGCAGAGCCAAATTCAAGCAAATACATTCTTATTTTTTAACTGAGGTCGGAGTTATTTGTAGAACCTTGATCTGCATTCAGAGTACAGATTAAGAGTGAGATACAGCCCAGATGTGCTTAATTACAGAGTGCCCATAGGGATTTTCAAGAGCGCAGGGTTGCTTCAACAATGTATTGGGTTATTTGGGTGGTTGTGATGAAAGATTAAATGAGGCACATGGGTGATAATACAGCTGCGGGCATAGGGCGGCAGGTGTCACGAATGTTGTGAAAAAGTAGGCTTTTGCTATTTCCTGTAATATTAGAGCGAGGGAAAGTGTGTTGCATAGATGAAGTTCATTCTAGAGTTGCAGGGTGCAGATTTAAAATGCTTGTTTTCTTGAATGTTCCATCTGGGCCTTTTTGTATCTCAAGCTGTATGTCGGAGCAGGTAATTCTTTTTGTTGAGACCAACGAAGAGATAGTTTGTTTGCATGTTAGTAATTTTCTATCAATTGAAGGATTCGTAAATCATCAAGTAGCGTTTTAAATTGGTGTTCCATGAAAGGAGGAGTTAACAAATTGATTTGATTTTATGATTTGGCGACGTACTCTAATGTTCTGTGGTTGTGATGAGTTAGGCTTCTGTGTGGAGGACAGTTCTTAAAGAGCTACATTACTCGGTTTGCCTTTTGAGTAGGACACTGCTAGGTCATTTTTTTACCAGGAAGGGAAGTTTGGGCAGTGAGGACATAGTTGCTGGTAGGTGAAGATGTGATATTTTGTTGAGAATGCTCAGATGAGGTTTATTTATTACATGCTGCCTTTGTGAAAGATCATGCATGTGGGCATGGACTAACATAGCAGTAAAGGCTTGGAAGGTGGTGGAGTGTAAATGCAAGCCCTAAGTTGGACAGACTACCGATTGTCTTCCATTGCTCGGCTTTGTCGCTCTCATCTACTAGCCTCTTAATAAATGTCTTGCCATCCACTCCTTGTGTTTGTCCCTCTCCTGGATATAGCCTCTTTACAGTCCTTTTGATTGGTTGACTTGTATTCTTCCACTGCTCACACTTTGGGAACTACTTGTTTATTTTTCTTTCAGCACAGCATGAGAGTGCACATATTTTCTAGCTCTCTATCTTGTGTGCAGCTTCCCTCCTCAAATGCCAGCATGCTGTGTTGTTCCCCACCCCTGCCAGCTTGTCTGCAAAGACCACTGTAACAGGATTATTTTTGCTGGGGTGGGACTGAAGAGAAGACTTGGAGAGCTGGTTTGTTTCATCTCCTACATTTGACATATAGCATGAAATCACAAGCTTTGGTACAGAAAGGCTTTCATGGTGCTGGGGAAAGGGCCATGTGCTGCACTCTCTCAGCTGGCGTCTGAGACAGAAATTGTACTTAGAATGACACTTCTCCTGGAGGCCCATAAATTTGCTCCCTGGGCTACAGCAGAAATTAGATCTTGGCAAATGTTTCCCTGTACAGTCTACCACTTTCTTATTCTTTGAAAATTCTGTTAAGAGTGTTCTGAGTGAAAGCAATTGAAAAGTAAATCACAAAATGTATAAAACTTGAAAAACTTGAATTTGATGTACATTTTTGAGATACCATAAAATGTTCACTCTTACTCCAGTATTTTTTCTTTTACTTTTTTATAAACAATATTTTACAGACAAACATTGGCAAAGCAAACAGCTTGGCACTCACATTTGAAAGGTGCATCCATTAGTTTTACCTGTCTCTTCTGATGTGGCACTTCTGCACCTGGCTCGCTGCATGTATGTCTTCTCTGACTCCTTTATGGCAGTCTTAGCACAAACATACAGCTGAGGATCTGCCCCCTCCGCCATTCAGACTGTGAGGGAGAGGGTGGGGCCCCAACTCAAGCTAATTGGTCTTTAGGGCATGGGTATTCAAAGCTGAGAGCCGCAGTTTTATCCTAAATACTGCTTAAGATTGTGAGTCCACCCAACTACCAAATCTCAGCTGCACATAATGGATTGTTAGCCCCATCACACATGCATGGTTTACATTTACATTTCCTGTTATCCTGATGGAACTGAGGCGTTGCCGTTTCCTGGTATTAAGATTACCGCTGATGTGAGTCAGTGAGAGAAGACACTGATGGTCGGGTAGGGCATCCTTGCATGTGCGTGGGTCGGAAGCTCAGTAACACCAATGAGGCCAAAGTCCATTTTGGTCAGGCAGATGCCAGACATCCAGCTTTGAATAGCATGAAGGATTTGGAGTGGCATTCATTTTACTCTTTTTGAACATTCCTCTGGGTGTGAACTGCCTCAAAGCAACAGTTCTTTGCAACTTGCTTACTCCTGCTTTCTGCTCTAGTCTTTTCCTTCCAACCCCTATAAAACTAGGGCAATAGACTTAGATGAATGTGTGAACTATATATTCCTCTTCTCTCACGAAAAGCTCTCAGGTTGCAATCCTTACCTTGGAAAAATGATTGATAAATTGCATGAAGGTGGTTCCTCACCACACGACTGACTTTTCCTCAGTCAGTGAGCCGTTTGCAGAGGTAGGTAAAATGTAAGCATAAAGGTTTAATATTCGAATGTGTATTAGAATATATGCTATTATATTGTATCTATATTTTATATACACAGAAGTGTATACATATAAACATATTATTGTATACAATTCAAAATAGTTTGAGATTTTTTATTTTAACGATGGAGCAGATGTTAAAAATAATGCTCAACATTTACAGTTGTTGTTATACATTAAAAAACAACATATTGATCTGTTCCCAGGCAATAATTTACATGTTGATATAAATATATCTGTGTTTTATCTTAATATACAGGTTTGGCTCGACAAAATGTATTCTTTGGCTCCACGCATTATGCTTTTCTACCGTGTTCTGCTTTTTTGTCCTGCAACCGTTTATGGTAAGGCATCATCTTGGTTATTGGAGATAGTGAACATAAAAATTACTTCTAAAACAGCTGGGTAAGGTCTCCGTTTGATGTGTACAGTTTCTCAATGAGCAGAATATGCTACAGAAGTGTAGACTATTGCGATATTGGAACCAGTAATTTTGCTTATAATTTGTAATTTCATTAGCCAGGCACGTAGCCAGGAGTATATGTTTATGACTACATGGCCACCAGTAATGACTACAGAAATGAAAAATATAGCACTGGTGTTTTTCCCCATCATTTTTCTGGAATTTACTATCAATTAATCCATCAATTACTTTATTCGGATAAAAGCATATCCATAAAAGGACAAATCACATTTCAGCATATAAAATACATAATTACATCATAGTATCAAATATAAAATCAAGTACGTTAAAACATTATTCATAAAGTGCACACCGTGTTACAGGCTCTCACAGCGGTTTTCAAGAAAGCGCCTACTCGGAAGGCCAGTTCATCGTCTTCCAGAAAGAGAATAGATCTATATGCAATTTCGAGGTGAGTAGGTGAATTGTTTTTAAAATAGGTATTAAGAACCAGTTAGCATACTTTATATAAAACTTACTAAAAAATAAAAAAAATTATGTAGATTGCCCACTCTGGCCGTCACACTGGCAAGGCAAGAGATCAAGATTAGCATGGAAACCGAGAGGAAAACAAAGTAAAAATTTCACAGTGCCTGCTCTTAAGCGGAAAAGAAGTCTCCTCTCCCACCGACCAATAGGTTTTGTAAGGTAGCTAGCCAACTGATAAGAAGTATTCTCAATTGACATAAAGGCAGCTACAGTTGGTTTCTTAGACTACCTATCTAGTCTTACCTTATTTTAGTGCGTGTAAAGTGTTGTTCGAACTTTTTTTGCTAACAGTGTCCACCTCATTTGGGCTTGCAAAAATGTGTTTGTAGTTAACACTGCTTAAACTTGAGCGTACCTCTGCTAACCATGGGATATCCCTTCCCTTTTCACATTTAAGGCAATCTCCTATAATCTCTCGTGTGAGGGTCGCCGCTGGGTTTTTCCAAATGGCTAGCCAGAATAGGGCGGGGTGTGCCTGTATGTAGTCTTCGATGTAATGAAGATTCAATTCGCTATGGCAAGCATATTGTGACGTGGAGATTGGGGCGCCTAAAAGTTTCCGGCAAAAACCTGTTTTCTTCACGCTGGGTACTGCAGCCCCTGGAGAGGCCCCAGACCTCCGCGCCATAGGTTGCCGTAGGAATACACTGAAGTTTAAAAAAAATTAAAATAGCTAAAACGGCCCCTGACATCCTTTTGGTTGTGGTAGGCTAAGAACCGAGTTAATAGCTTTGGAAGACTTGTTCCTACAATATGCCATGTGGTCAGACCAGGAACCATTAGCAGTAAAAACAAGCCCCAGATAGGGGAAAGTGCTAGTTCATTGTAAACTCTGATTGCTCACAGAAATAGAGTTTAAAAGGCGCTTCCTCGGTCCACAAGCCATTATAAAAGATTTGTTTAAATTAGTGCGTAGATCTAAAGTGGCCATAAAATCAACAAAACCCCGTACTAAAAGGTGTAGAGCATTAGGTGTGCGGCCCATTAAAACCGCGTCATCAGCGTATAGTAAGGCGGGAAGTATATTGCCATTAACTCTAGGGACATCATTGGTTAGCTCAATCAGTGTTTTGTGCAAGTTGTTAATATAAATGATGAAGAGTAGGGGGGCCAGAACGCATCCCTGCCTGACCCTTCTGCCAACCCTGATGTCATTAGAGACCTCACCCCCAGTATTAATCCTAACCCAAGGTCTCAGATCCTTGTGCAAATATGCTAAGAAGTGTACGAAGGCCTCATCTAACCCATATTCTAATAGGATTGACCACAGCCGTGACCAGTTTACATAGTCGAAAGCTGAGGTCAAATTCATAAAAGCTAAGTAAATAGGTGACTTCTGTGCAATAGTGTATTTCCCAATTATTAGATTGAGGTTTAGACATTGCTCGATGGTGCCTACTCTACTCCTGAAACCTAGTTGGCATGGTTGTAAAATAAGGTTGTCTGTGAACCAAGTTGTAATCTTATTATATAAGAGCCTCCCTAGGATTTTCAAAGTATTATCAATCAGGGAAATAGGTCTATAACAACTGGGTTGGGAGCGGTCACCCTTTTAAAAAATTGGAACTATAATGCTGGTTGACTAGGTACCAGTTAATGGGGCATGGGTTGAATTGTTAAAAACATTCAGCAGGAGTGGGGCCCAGAAATCGGGTTTATACTTGATAAGGTCGATGGTTAACCCATCAGGGCCAGGGGCTTTATTACCCGAGCTCTGTTGAATGGCTTCCTCAACTTCGGGTAGGGATATTAATACCCCTATGGGGGCTTGAGGCCAAAACAGATCTTCCTCATGTGGGGTGACTGTGTAGATCTTCAAAAAATGAGCTTCCCAGGCCTCACTGGTTATATTGCAACTAATCGGTGTTAGTGATTGTCCCATTGATCTCATGTCTTTAACGGCAGCCCAAAATGTATTCCCATTCTTTAGGCTGGCAGCATTAGCATGAGCTAATAATGATCAGATAATACTTCATCCTTCCTATGCGCTATAACCAACTTGTACTTCAGTCTGAGTGACTTAATTAAAGGGGGCACCTTGGGTTAGTTGATAGGGCCTTCCGTAGTTGCCTATTAATCACCAAACACTCTATTGAACCGTCTAGGACCATGCTGCGTAGCGGAAGCAGGTTTTGATAGCGCAGATTTTATAGTCTCACAAAGTTTAGCGAAAGCGCTAATAACCTCGGGGTTGGGTTCCCGTCCGGACAAGCAAGAGTCAAAAAGTTCCAAGTTGTCCCTAACTACCATGTGGAACAGGTCAGCAATGTTAACCCCTCGCCACACTAATCTTAATTTGTCCTTTGAGAGTGCCAGATCCATGGCGCTGCATTCTATTTTATACGTCGGCCTCGGGGACAGTTTAAACACTACTTGGATTGGGTTGTGGTCGCCGTGGTGTGTGAGGACGACCGCTGCTTTCACTAAAAAGTCTTTGAGGGCAGGGGAGATAAAGATATAATCGATCGTACTTGCACAACCCTTCCCTCTAAATGTTGGAAATTACTATATATTACCCAATATTTAAAGCACTCATTGGTTGGCTAACATTCCTACTGCCCCTCATGATGTAAAGAGCAAATTGCCATACCAGTTTCAATTTCACCTTTTCCCCGTGCATAAAGCGGACATTCTCATTCGATTTTCCTACATGGCATAATATTTAAGTCTTCTGTGTAAAGTACAATCACGAGGTCTTTTGCTGTCCTGCTCATCCTATTTCTAATCATCATCTCTTTTTTCCTCCTCCACTTCCTTCATACCTGGTGAAGTGTGGGCTAATGAGAAATGAGACAACTGGGAAATAGTTATTCATCAGTTATACAATAGAATGTCTTGGGTATATTGGTGCTTTGGTGTGTGCTGTAGTCACGTTTGAATTTAAATTGTGAATTTTTAAAACTAACATCCAGATGTTGTGGGTATGGCTTTATCCCCTCAGTGTAACTGTATGGTGGTTTCTCTTTGACACCGTCCAATATATAAGGTAATGTGAAGGGAACAAAATGGTAATTGAATCCTAAAGGGTTGTGTTTGTCTCTAAATTTGGCTGGGGTGGAAGTTCCTGTGCGGTATTAAGTACTATAACATATCAGATAAACATAGGAATGGGAGAATGTCAAGGAGCTGCACAATAGGCAAGCCGGACTGGGGAACCAAGAACGCAAATGCTCCAATTAGCCCTGCACCCTTGTCTCCGCACACAACCTCGCTCTTTCCAATCATCCATTCTCACACTCTCCTCTCTCTCTTCTCCTTTTCTGATCACTTTCTCTCCACTTTCCCCTCCCTTTTCTCTATCTTCCTGTCTCTTGAAACCTCCCATGCCTGCTGCAATTAACCTCGGGGAGCTGGGGAAAGTGACAGAGGCACAAGGAGCAGTCCTGAACTTTCAAAACTGTCCTCCAAGGGCTTCAACCCACTGGGGAAAAGCCCGGTGGAATAAAAGGCCTATCTTGCCCTTTCATTAAGGACTGGTTAATTCAGGCTAAGCTATTTTCTACTATTCTTCGTTTCTATTTTCTTCTAATATTATAGTCGTAGTCCTTCTTTAGTGCCCATGTTTTCAATATCTATGCCGAAATAAAGGCTTGTTGGGCTAATTCAGGTTAGTCTCATTATGCAAGATAATCGAGACTTTATATAGTATGACTAGAAGCTAACCTTCTGTAGTCAAAAAAATTAAAGGTTAGCCAATATCCTCACGGTATCTCCCCAGGTTGATTTTTGCCGAAGCGCAGCATTTGCTTGTTGCCCGGGTCCGTGCAGCAGTGTTGGGAACCTTGTTGGAAGGCATAATTTATAGAGGGCGAATTTGACTGTCTGAGGGCAGATAAACACCTGGGTGGCTTCAGTGACTTTAAAGTACTCGATGGGCACCTTGTCAGATTGAACTCAACCATTTAACAAATGTTTTTTTCTGAATGCTTAAGCAATTTGCGAAAATAAACCTAATCATGACGTTTGCATATTGTCTTTTAACAGAGCCACACGTATAACCGATAATGACTCTACCCCTTCTCTTGCCCGTTATGTGTACCCAAAACATTATGACTACTTTCCTAGCCCCATGTATCGCATAGAATGAGACTTGAGTGAGCTTCACAGCGGCCTGTAGTAAGGCTTTATACCTTTTGCAGATCCTTGTAGTAGCAGCAGTTGTGGCTTGGAAGAACCGAGGGTGCAGCAGCTTCTTCAGTGAAACCTTGTGTGATGCAACTAAGTATCTGGAGTGTGAGCCGGGCCATCTTCCCAAGCATTTTGTTCTTCACTCTCGCTCACATTTTCAAGACGCTTCCACGGAGTTTGAAAAGGTAAGTTATATTTAAAGAAAGTCCTATTTAGTACGGTACTATTATTGCTTGGACTACTCATAAATACTGAGTGACAAAAGTCTCATGACTTACATTCTCAATTGGAGGGAAAACGGTTTCGTATAGTGAAGGGCATTATAATTAATCACAAAAAAATAGAACATGATGTGTCTAAATGTCAGCAGATATACATTTGGCATTACCACTTTCATTGGTGGGTAAATGTTAGAAACGTGTGGTTTTAGGATTGTCATATATTTCCACATACTCCTGCTAATGAACGGGATCCATGACATGGCCCCGGAGGTTACTGCCTACTGAAATTGAAGGATTTAGACTTGTATGCTGGCCATTTTACTGGTGTATTTGGCATCTTTAAAAAACAGGCTTACTTACATAATTCTTGTATTGGATTTGCACTTCCCTAAAAGGACATTCCAGTATACTTTTAACGATTAGTAAATGAGTGACTGGTTTTACATGAGACAACAGATAAAATATTGTTCTCAAAAGCAGCATATTATGCATCCGGTGTAGACGTACAATAAATACTGTCTGTCTTGGATGGTATATCCGATCATTTGATTTTGTATCTTCCTCGTTCAAGGAGCTATGCTTGGGATGCTGCTGAATTATCTGTTGGACGATGCAGAATCCTATGGTGTCCACCAAATTCCTGTGCCTCATTTCCAAGCATTGAAAATGTAGCAAAAGGTTAACACCTAATACTCACTATTAATCGAAATGGACATGCACATTCAAAGGGTTAATCCATGAGTCACTCCTTTTAGTAGGTTATCATAGAATCTGTTTTAATCATAACTGGATTAAAACCGCAGAAGGCAAGAGCAAAGCAAGTGTGCAGATCTTCAGACCTGGTCCTACTACTGCGAAAGGAAAGGCTCGCCATGGCATGGAAATCTGCTTTTGCTCCCAGGTGGAGGAACTGGAGAGGTGACATTCCTTGACGTGCGTGTGGAGTGTACAGCTTAGAGGAGTTTTGGTCCCCGGATTTATGTGACCCACCCGGCGTCTTCCCTTCACTGTAATGCACAAAAGAAGCTCATTATAATAAAGCAGACGGACCCTCTACTGAATAATGCTAAAGAAATGCGGTTCAATACAGCATTGTTGCACTGAACTGCATTTTACACTTGATAGGCACACTTCAACTTCGGTGACTTGTCGTGATAAAACACCGTCGCTAAGGTTCATTCCTCGAATGTCAATTCCACACTTTTAGCACAGAACTTAATCAAAATCAGGAAGAGGAAGGAGGTGCCTTCGATAAAGACTGGAAGCAGCATAAATGTGGTATGAAACATTATATTATACTGTGCTAGACCCCAGGCCACAGAGGTGGCAAAAGCAGCGGCAAGAACAGACGGTAAAAACGGAAGGGCAATGTTTCCTTTCTGCACCCCCGCTGGTACCTTGAACATTCGCGTTCAGTTCTGCAAAATAAATTAATCCAGTAGTGCAACTCTCACTCGTGAAGGAGAAAAGTGAAATACATAACACAAGGTATTTTCAATCAACTTATTGTCATTGTAATGTTGTGAGGACAGTGGAAGCCTCCACGTCCCTCACGGTATTGAGGGGTGGTCCTGTTAGCCCACCCCCCCCCCCCTTGAGCGCAAGACTAATGAGCCAGCCCGGCGTACGCCGGCGCGACGTGATGTGACTAATAAATAGCCCAGGGCACTGGGCGTGGCTTAGTCTGGGTCTGGCCACAAATTCACACAAGCCTCCAGGTCTCATTATTGTAGTGACCCCAGGGCCTAGGCCACTACTTTACACTGGCGACGAGGTGGTCCTGCAGACAGCTGCACCGCCTCTCACCCACGAGCCCGCCTCTGCCGCCTCGCTGGGAGCGCTCCTGCCGCGCCTCCCAGGCCTTCAATCCGGCGCACCCCTGCCGCGTGGCCGGCCTGCCCTGCATTCCTGATCGGTGCTGATCTCCCGCCGGCCCTGAGGCCCCCGCAGCTCTGCTACGAGCTCACCAGCCTGCCGCCTGCCGCAGAAGCCTCCTGCGGCTCCGCGGATGAGCGCGCGTGCACGTGCTACCTCAGCCTCTGGCCCGCGTGGCACCGCGGCGCTCTGCAATCCGCAAGTGCGCTTGAGGGTACCGCGCACCAACTACCGGTAAGCCGCTCTGCCCCCGGCCGCCAGCTGCCATCTGCCGGCCCAGTGCTGCCAGCGCTGCTACTCGCGCTACCACGCCCACGGAGGCCCAAGTTCCTGCTGTCTCCCCGGCCCACTTGGCCTACCAGCCGCCGGTGCTCTGCCTTTCCCACCTGCGTTGAGGGCCTCAGTTGGACTCCTGCCACGCTCACCCCTCTGCCACCGGGGGTGCTGCTGCTTGCTCTTAGCTACCTTTGTCCTCGCTCGTGCTCTGGCCAGCATGACGTCCATCCCGCCGCTGGAGTCCTTCACCATCACGGGGCCTCCGCCCTCACAAGGTGCGCGATGGAAGGCGTGGGTGGAGCGCCTGGAAACGTTCTTTGTTGCTGCGGACATCCCCGCCCCACGGCGGAGACCCATGCTCCTCCACCTTGGGGGTGCGGACATTCACAAAATCGCAAAGACTGTCCGCGAAGCTGGGCCCCCGAGAAACGATGCCACGATGCGCGACGCCATTACCGCCCACTTTGAGCCCTACGCCAATGCCGATTATGAACGCTTCCTTCTCCGCCAGGCGAAACAGCAGCCAGATGAGTCTGTCGACGTTTTCTACAGCCGTCTCAAAGAACTAGCGAGCACGTGCACCCTCCCCGATGAGGACGACGAGATCCGAGCGCAATTCATTCAAGGCTGCGCCTCCTCCAAGCTGCGTGAGCGTGTCCTACAAGAACACAACATGCCGATGAGGGACATCCTGACCCTAGGACGCTCCAAGGAACTATCCAAAGTCGGAGCAGCCCACATGGAACTCAAAGCCGCGGCTGCCATCAAAGAGGAGCCAGTCTGCGCCGTCCGCTCAGACGCCCGCGACTCTCAACAGAAGTCCAAGAGACCTTCGACCCAAGCCTCCAGACAGAGCCCAAGGTCTCGACTCTGCGGATGATGCGGCGGCCCGCTTCCCCACGACGACGCCTGCCCAGCCCACGGAAAACCCTGCAGTGTGTGTGGCAAGCTCAATCACTTTTCCAAGGTTTGCCGCTCAAAGCCACGACGACAACCGAAAGGCCCACCTCGCCACGTGCAAGCCCTTGAACCTCTCCCGGAAGACTCTTCAAGCGGCGACATGGACGAAGACGAGGCTGCAACTGTGCATGTGGTACACATGCTACACGCCCTCACAGCCTCCCCGCAGGCGACGCCCATGTGCACCATCAACGTGCAAGACCATCCGGTGGCAGCGCTCATCGACACTGGCGCAACCATTAACCTCATGGCTACCAGCGTCTACCGGCACCTGCCCGGCCTACCAGCCCTTCGCAACACCAGCGTCCGGGTGTATGCATTCGGCCCCCACACCCCGCTCAAGATATGCGGTGTTTTCCAGGCCGACCTCTCCCACGACCATATCCACCAATGGTCCGGAGTCTACGTCTCACAGAAAGGGTCTGTGTTCTTACTCAGCTGTCGCACCGCACAGGACCTTCGTCTCATTCACTTTGCCTTCACCGTGCATGCCCACGATCTGGGACGCCTGCTGACCGAGTTCACACCTCTCTTCGAAGGGATTGGATGCCTCAAAGGCCCGGCGGTCCAGCTACACATAGACAAGTCCGTGGCTCCCATAGCCCTCAGACACAGGAGGATCGCCTTCCACCTCCGCCCGAAGGTTGAAGCGGAGCTCCGCCTCCTGGAAGCTGCTGGAATCATTGAACGGGTGCGCAGCCCCACCCCGTGGGTGTCCCCCATCGTTGTCGCGAAGAAACCGAAGCAGCCTGATGCAGTCCGCATGTGCGTAGATATGCGGATCCCGAACCTCGCCATCAAACGAGAACGCCACCTGACGCCCACAGTTGATGACCTCATTGGTGAACTTGCGGGGTCCAAGTGGTTCTCGAAGATGGACCTCCGCTCAGGATACCATCAGGTTCCTCTGCACCCGGACTCCCGCACAATCACTATTTTCTCCACCCATGCTGGCCTCTGGCGCTACACCCGCCTCAACTTCGGGATCTCGAGCGCAGCCGAAGTATTCCAGAACATCATCAAGACCGTCCTTCAAGGGCTGGAGGGAGTGCTCAACGTGAGCGATGACATCTTAGTGCATGCTCCCTCTCTGGAAGAACATCTCCTATGCCTTAATGCCGTGTTCAGTCGCCTTCGAGACCGGGGGCTGACCCTGCACAGGGAGAAATGTGAGTTCCTGCGGCGGGACATCAGTTTCTTCGGATATCGGTTCTCAGACAAAGGCATCGGTCCAGACCCAGACAAAGTGAAGGATGTCCAGGAGGCGCCCGCCCCCAGATCAGTGTCCAGAGTCCGCAGCTTCTTGGGCATGGTCACATACTGCGGGCGTTTCATCAGGAACCTCTCTGATCTAACTGGCCCCCTGCGGGATCTCACCAAAACCACCAGCCACTGGATGTGGGGTCCGGAACAGGAAAAGGCGTTCCAACAAACGAAAGCTGCTCTGTCTGCCGATACCACGCTAGTCTATTTTAACCCATGACACGACTCCCAATTGGTGGTTGACGCCAGCCCCACAGGCCTAGGTGCTGTCCTAGCGCAACAACAAGACTGCGGTGAGTGGGCCCCTGTCGCCTATGCCAGCCGAACCCTTACACCTACGGAGCAACGGTATTCTCAGATCGAGAAAGAAGCCATCGCGATCCTATGGGGGTGCTGCCACTTTCACATATACTTGTACGGCCACCCGTTTACAGTAATCACAGATCACAAACCGCTGATTCCGCTGTTCCAAGGCTCCTCATCTCTCCCTCCCCAATGGATCGAGAAATGGATCCTGCAGTTGCAAGAATTCCAGCTTACAGTGGAATACCGACCTGGCACCCGCAATCCTGCTGACTTTTTGACGCGGCACGCTCGGCCAGTCACCTCTCCAGAAGCAGCCGAAGCGGCGGCCACGGAAGACTACGTACGACTGGTGGTAGAAAGGTCTCGACCTCTCCCAATATCTCTGCAAGAAGTCATAGCAGCCACACAAGAGGATGACTGCCTCCAAATCGCTATCCGAGCTGTCACCTCAGGCGACTGGAGACTCCTACAAAGTCCCTCACCACTACGGACCGCATCGGCACAAGCAACATTGAAGTCCCTGCACCAAGTCCGTCACGAACTGTCTGTATCAGCTGATGGCTGCCTCCTGAGAGGCCCGCGCCTTGTCCTACCTGAGAGCCTGACTCGACAAGCGGCCCTTCTCGCGCATGGCGCTCACCAGGGAATTGTCAAATCAAAGAACAGACTCCGTAGCAAAGTCTGGTTCCCCGGCCTGGACCAACAAATAGTCGGTAGTGCAGCACTGCCCTGTGTGCCTAGCAACGAGCCTACCTAGCAGGCCAGCACCAGTCATCACTGAAGCAGCTCCGAGCGCCCCATGGTAAAGAGTGAGTGCTGATTTTGGCAGCCTGCCCGGAGGAAAGTACATGCTGGTGGTGGTAGATGATTTCTCACGGTATCCGGAAGTCGAGTTCGTCCCATCTACATCCGCCGCTGAAGTGATTCCTAAACTTGAGAAGCTGATGGCGACCCATGGACTCTTCGGCGAGCTCCGCAAAGATAATGGACCACCGTTCACCAGTGCGGATGTGGCCGAGTACCTCGCCTCCCATAAAGTGAAGCATCGCAAAATCACACCAAGATGGCCCCAGGCCAATGGGGAAGTAGAACGGCTGATGCGTACATTGAACAAAACTATTCAAATCGCCCTAGCTGATGGGCTCAATCTCGAGCAAGCCGTGTATCAATTCCTCCGAGAGTACCAGCTCACACCCCATTGCACTACGGGTATATCCCCAAGTCGACTGTGCTTTGGTCGAGTTGTAACAGATACCATTCCCCATCATCCGGCGCGGGCTGAAACACCAAACCCCCCGAACCAGTCAGACTCCCGGCGAGAGAAGAGCAACAAAGCAGCATCCCAGACAAGACACGCCAAAGAGAGCCCAATTGCTGTTGGTGACCGCATGCTAGTACGAGATCGCTACCCCGGAGGGAAGTTCCGGTTGCCTTTTGAACTCAACCCCTGGACTGTCACGGCTGTAAAAGGCACTATGGTGACTGCCCAAAGAGGGCACGAGAAAGTAACCCGCAACATATCCTTTTTTTAAAAAGTCCCCTATGACGACGAAGACGACCTCCCGGTGCTCGACAGGCACAACGAGACTTTTTCGAATGGGTTCCCAAGTCTTGACGGCGGAGTGTGTGGACCTGATCACCCAGCCACTGAGGGTCCAACCTCGAATCCTGTAACCACGTCGACACAAGACCTGGATCCTGAGCGTGATCTGAGACCCCCAACCTGCAGCAACCCACTCGAGCCGTCACCGACACCTCCACCGCGAAGCAGTCCGAACCGTTACAACCTGCGGCCTTGTCCGAGGCCATCCCAGAAATACAAAGACTATGTATCCTGTGGCTAGTCGGCGACAGTAGGGCACGTCGCAGCCTGAGGGAACAGCCGCGCATGGAAACCAAATAAGACTGTTTCATATGTACCCCACCCTTGGGGTTGTGTTTTCCTGGACTAGATGTTTCATTCTGTTCTGCCTTACAAACCTGTTGGTATTTTGGTTCAGTTGACTTTGTCACTCCTGGTAAAGGAGGAATGTAATGTTGTGAGGACAGTGGAAGCCTCCACGTCCCTCACGGTATTGAGGGGTGATCCTGTTAGCCCACCCCCCCTTGAGCGCAAGACTAATGAGCCAGCCCGGCGTACGCCGGCGCGACGTGATGTGACTAATAAATAGCCCAGGGCACTGGGCGTGGCTCAGTCTGGATCTGGCCACTAATTCACACAAGCCTCCAGGTCTCATTATTGTAGTGACCCCAGGGCCTAGGCCACTACTTTACAGTCATGTTTCATTGGTGTGAATGCATGGAAAACGATGTATTGGAATGAAACCTTTACCTCTGTACTTAGCACGAGTTATAGTGCCTTACAATTGATTTTAAATTGAAACATTTAAAGGAATAATTAAAGCCAACAATATAGTCCATATTCGCTATATGATCCCTATGAATTAATACAGGTAGACATAACCACTATTTATTTTTCAAATATGCTTTTGAGTGTATCCTGTGATTTAACAATACATATTCTCTTTGATCTATACACCAATGCAGGGGTCTCCAACCTTTTCTATAAGGAGAGTTATTTCTGATAGATGAAAATACTACCGAGCTAATACTGACTTTCACATGTGTTGCTGGGGTGACCACATTTTGCATGATTACTAGTAGTGACCTCCCAGATGTATGCCACAATATTGAGTGATGCCAAAATATCATATACAGAATATTGATTAATACAATATCATGAAGGATACATACATATAAGTAAGTGTATGTTTACTATTCTGAACTCCACATCTACATAAAATTGAAGATATACAGAACTTCAAGATAAACCAATGTGGAGTAAAACTATACCTATACTTTCTCAAAAGGTATGGTTTCTAGCAAATATGCACTTTCCATTTTGGGCTCACACATTCAGAGAAAACCTTGTTTATTTTCTGAAAAAACATAACTTTTGCCCCAAAGATTAGAATTCATGCATGGCCTCTAAACATCAGCTTATTCCCAAACCCAAATGCATCACATAGACAGATTCGGTCCTACCAGCCCAGATTTTACCTTCACATGCTGGAGAAGCCTACCATAATGCTAAAGATGCAAACATAATAGCAAGGATGCCCACTGTTATGTCAGGGCCACAAGTGTGCCATTGCTGTCCACCAGAATGCTAGAAATACCCAGATCATGTCCACCATGGACATTATTAATCCAATGAGATTAGGATTATGCAATAGATGTCTATGATTGTGTGATAGATGGCCATAATTAAGTCAGGTGTGCTTGTAATTTGGCAAAGATAGCTACTGTTATGCCATTATTAGTCCAAGGATGGCCAGCTTATGTTAAGATTTACCATTATTATGCCAGTGACAGCATTATGTCAGAAATAGGCCTACTTGTGTCAGAACATAACCCCTTATGTTGGGCTCCAAATACATTTGGTGGTCCCTGCCAACAGGAATGGCTTTCAGGAAGAGAAAGTGCCTTTTAAGGGAGGACACAATGACAGACACTTATGCAACATTTACATAAATACATTTATATGCATACACATGCACACATAAACGTTTAAACAAACACACTCCCATTGTATGAAACAAACAAGGCTATTACTTGTCTCCAGCCTATGCTCCCCTTTTGTACAGGTTTGCTAACATATGGTTCTCACACACTTCCACTCTGCAATCCCACACTCTCCCTATTGCTGGGTCTTCTTTTCTGCCCTGTTTTCACAGGCATTGTATGACTGATACTATAGGACTTGCAAAGTTACCATTCTCCTTGTGATTTTGCTAAATTGAGAGTGGAGACAGGTGATTTTGTTGAAGGTACTGCAGGCTGTCCGTGTATGCTTTCGTGTAAGCATGTAGTCCTGCTGCTGGAGACCTGTAGGTCATGCCAAGGATACGGGAATGTGTATCACTCCCTTCATCAATTTGTCTAAACCCTCTGAATTGCATACTGAGTTGGGCTGCACTTCAGAGAGCTAGTTTCAGGATAATGGCGAGCTCCCAGTAGCTTCTGAGCTACCTGTTGGGGGACCTGTTGAATGTGGCCGGAACCACTCAATACCATTACCATGCATTCATTACAACAAATGCGACTTTACCACGCACATTTTTACCACTAATATGCCTCTACAACGAAAATGTAAGTGTATTATATATCTATTTATTTGTGTGTGTGCTTATTTTAGGGCAAGGACATTTTTAGGGTTTAGGGTGGGAAAGGGTAATTGGGTGGAGAAGTATTTTTTAGTGTCTAGGGTGAGTAAAGGTTTTTGGGTAGCAAGGGTATTTATAGGGTTTAGGGTGGGTAGGGGTTTTTGGGTGGCAAGGGTATTGTTAGGGTTTAGGGTGGGCAAAGATTTTTGAATGGCAAGGGAATGTTTGGGGTGGGTAAGGGTATTTGGGTGGCAAGGGTAACTTTAGGGTTTATGGTGGGTTGAGTTTAGGGGTTGTGGGCTAATAAGGTGTGTGTATGCATATATATATATATATATATACACACACACACACACACATATATGTATGGGAAACAGCAATAACGCAGCTGTTAACACGCATTACCTTTACAACGTGGTCGTTACAACGCTAATGCCTTTACCACACATTTTTTTTTACCATGGATCTACCTTTACCATGCATGCCATTACAATGGAAATGTAAGTATAACGCAAGTTCGTTGGAGGCTGAAACGCGTAATGGCGGAGGTGCGGGAGTTTCTGTAATAAACCAGCATTGCACTGATTTTGGGTCTGCATTTTCGTCCTTTTGATTGCTGTCGTGGCGGAAAACTTCAAGGATATATATATATTACCTCCTGGTGATCGCCAGTACATAGTTATAGTTGGGACCTACATTCCATAGAATTTAACTTGCTTAAAACGAGGAACAGTCTTGGGGTCTCCTACCCCTAGAGACCCTTAACACCTCTGGGGACTCCATCTACCATCTTGCCAAGCACCAGGAGGTGCAGCTGCAGATTGCTGGACAAGGGGCCGGGGCCTCCCACATCGCACTAGAAAGCTCCTCTGCAATCCCACAACACGGGACATAACGAGGAACAGTCTTGGGGTCTCCTACTCCTAGAGACCCTTAACACAGATGGGGACTCCATCTACCGTCTTGCCCAGCGCCAGGAGGGGCAGCTGCAAACTGCAGGACAAGGGGGCGGTGCCTCCCGCATCACGCTAAAAAGTGCTTCGGCAAGTCCGTAGCGCAGATGCGCATGGCCTGCGCCCGGGCAAATCCCAGCCCAAAGGTGGGCCCCTCCTGCGCTCGTCATCGCCTGGAAGAGGCTGGGTTGGGACCACTCTCGAACATCTGTAACCTATGACTGCCGCCATTGGAACACTGTGAGTACTTTCATCTTGGCTTTTGTGCCCTTTGGAACCTTAAATTTAGAGCCCCTTATCAAAGCTAGTCCAAAGCTGGTCCTTGATGGTTTAAAACCCTGAAGAAAACATGGGGAAGGGCAAAGCCTCTGAGATATTAAGACCATCTGCAAAAATAAAAATGAAAAAGCCTATGAGGAGGTTTACGCAGTAACAAGGCCACTGGGGGGACAAGCACACTGGAGGCCATAGACCATCTAATGGAAGAGGTTGAAAATATATTAAATGCCAAGGCATCTAAAGGAACTGTATCATCGGGGAAAATCCTGGAAATGCTTGCACCAAAATCTAAAACTTACTCACCCTGAGCCAGCACGAACCCCAACAATTGTTTCTCCAGCTGATGGTGCATTACCTAGTCATGCTGAGGTGCCACTGTCTCCTACAATTGTAGTTGCCTCGGACATTCCCTGCACTAATAGGTTCTCCCCCGATAGCTGAGGAAACGATAATACGATCTCTCGATGCTATTGTAATCCTGATTCCAGCCTCAAATCCATTCACAACCACTAAGAATAGCTCTCCTCAGCCAGCGGCTGTTGATGAAAGCCTGTCCTTGCTTCATCTTAAGTTGGACAAACTGTTGGCCTTGGTCACTGTAATAGCTGAGAGGAGGAACCTGGTCTGCAACAACTCTGATAATACTGCATGCTGCTGTCATCCCAATAACAGCCCTCTATTTAGAAGCAACCAGGGGCATACTGTGAATGCAATTCAAACTGAGAGGGGGCAGGATGGGCTACAGGCTTGTGGCAAATTGCACCCCGCCTTGCAGATTTCAAGCAACATCGCGAATACCAGTTCCCTTAGGGGTAACAGCGACAAGAGTGCATGGAAGGACATCCGGAACCCGATCCTGAAACATCAGCACATTGATCATCTAAGGCCAATGCCTACGGTCAGCCAACATGGGCGGATGAGCAGCCAAAAAACAGGGCTTACCAATTCGCCCAGGGTTGGATTAAGTTGTCATGCTCCTGCTCCTATTTCTCTGATCCCACACTCAAATGGTTAACTTGAAAGTTCTTCTCTTAAATTTGAGATTAACCCTCAGAGACTGATTTATTTAGCCTCCATTCCAAAGCTAGGAAAGAATGTTCTCAAAGATACTGAGTCTCTGACCAACAAGGTTATCCACTGGGTTAGGGTTAAGTGTGGGTGTAAATCAGCGGTACGCTCTGACATTGATTATTCTTAGAGATGCAAAAATGGACCACTTAATTCTGACTTTATATTGGTGTCCTTAAGTAATGCATTATTGGTGGATGGCTTGATCAACTTTGAGCTTCGCACAAGTCACTTTGAAGGTCCCACAGCCTCTGCAATTAAAATAAAATTGTCCCCTCCGTCCCTGCACTCAGTTACTATTGCCCACTAACCTATCCCGGTGCAGGTTGCCATCAACCTTCAATGTGGCCTAGCACCCGCGGACTTGAGCCACCCAATCAAGTCTCTGGGTTGAATTTGGCTCTCTGATTACCACATGACCATAAGGTCAAGTGTGTTGCTATCTCTGCTACCACTACACTTATTCCTGATATCTTAGAGGAGGCCCAGAGACTAGACAGACCGTTAAGGATGGCCACTCTCAACTTTGACATTACTTGCCAGTCCGTCAGCGAGATTAGAAGGTGTAATACCAAGACAGTCATTGAAGAGCAAGAGGGCTTAACCATGATCTCATGGAATTTGCGGGGATTAATTCTAAACTCTCTGATACAAAGTGGACTACCTTCATTGGGAAAAATGATATTTGTATCTTTCAGGGGACATGGGCTGTGGGCAAAGTGTTTGCTAATGGCTATTCTACTTACACCGTCAAAGCTAGCCCCCCAAATAAAGCAGGGAGAGTAGTGGGGGTTAGCTAATTTTAGTAAAAACACACCATTGCCTGCACCCACACGCAGTTAAAAATTGATTATCCAATGTAATGAGGCTTCTGTTCAATCTCCCCTCGATTAATCCTGGTTCTAATCGATGTTTATGCTAGATCTGTTCCCCCGGGCACTGATTCACCAATACTGATTATGCTGGACGATTTGATTAGCACCCATCAGCAACAGGCGAAAATTGTGGTTGCAGGAGACTTCAATGTTTAGTTTGAGCCTTCACCCTTAATCAATGAAGTGACTGAGGAGGAAGACGAACTCTGGAGTATCCCCAATATATCTGTTAAAGTTCAGCACTCCTTTTCTAATACTGCTCTCCAGCATGCATCTCTGGTGGTTGAAAGGGGCTGAAGGGCTTGCAATGGTCTGACTCGCTCTGGCCTAAAAAAGGCAGCATACTTTTAAGAGGGGACTTAGTATTAATGCCATTGACTACATTTTGTTAGATATAAGATTTGGTCACTGCTTAATGGCATGAAAATTGTTTTTAGATCAGACAGCGACCATAACCCTCTGCTCTTATCCCTGGAAGGAGATTTGCTAAAAAGTGGTTTGATAGTGTGCCATATCGCAGCTCCAGAGCCTACAATAACTAACAATTTAGAAGAATATCCTTGCCCCGGGTTTTAGATGATCACGAGCTGTAGTCCAAGATCTGCCATTTGTTTGTGAACTTTCTTTCTGAATATGATAATGCTCCTTTGTCTTTAGTGTCGATATTAGCTTTTCATAACAAATTCTTTGAAGCATTACAGCAGGTATTTCAGAAGTAAGCAGTTCCTAGAATAGAGGCACAGATGGTTCAGTGTAGAGTGTAAGCTATTAAAATGGGACCTTATGAGGGCCATTAGAGTGTGTAGCTGCCTACACATACCAGCTATACGGCGTATATACAAGGCTGCACTAGATATAGCTAAAAATGAAAGGGTCGATAAGAATTGGCAAAACTTGCTGGTTGTTGCAAAGACTAAAGACAATAGAGCCTTTTGGCACATTGTTTCTCATGGGGCTTAGATAGCACCAGTACTCCGGGCTAATATATCCAACCAGAGAAATGGGTTGAACATTTCTTTACATAATAGTTAAAATAGCACTGCCCCGCCTAGCGCCTGAAGCCTAATTCCTTAGCCTTTGATATGCCACTGGCCAAAAACAATATTGAACTAGTTTTTGGCCTAGAAGATACATTTTTGCCCATCAATCGTTTAAAAGCTGCAAAAGCCCTGGGCCCAGACCATATACCTGGGGATCTGTACAAATCAGGACCCTTAATCTGGGCTCCATACATTAACATTTTAAATGCAATTGCTCCTTCGGGCCAAGATCCTGGAGGGCGGCGTAGATAATTGCAGTATACAATAAAGGAGATGCTTCTAGTTCCTCTAACTACAGGCCCATAAGCTTGATAGACAACTTACAAAAAATATTTGCTAGGCAAGTACTTGACAAGCTGCAGACTTGGATGGATGACAATTGGAGTCTGTCATCTCTCCAAGCAGGCTTTCCTGCTAAAACTAGCACATGATCAAGTCTTCAGGTTTAAGTTACTTTATTAGACAAGTTTTATTTTTTTTGTAGCTCTAGGGTTCTAGAACTTAATGTAACAAAGACCAAACTTATGGCACTTGGGAAGGGTAAAACTAGAAGCAGCATTGTTATCATTGTCGAAGAACCACTTGACAGGGTTCCAATTAATCAATCGGGTGTCTTATAAAGTGTGACTACTCACCCGTAAGGGTCTCAAGGCGCTGGAGGGGGTGGGGAAGACTGCTGATCCGTTGAAGGCACTGTGGTTCAGTCGAAGAGCCAGGTCTTGAGGTCCTTCCTGAATTGGGGTAGTGACAGTGATTGCCTGAGGTGGAGACGCAGGGTGTTCCAGGTCAGCTTTGCTGCGAAGTAGAAGGCTCTTCCTCCGGCCGTGGTCTTGCGAGGGCCAGTTGAGCGGAGCCGGGGTCTCTGATGGGTGTGTGGAATGCAAGGCGGTGGTTATGGTACGTAGGTCTCACGTCGTGTAGGGCTTTGTAGGTGTGTGCGAGGAGCTTGAAGGTGATTCTTTTGTTGACTGGGAGCCAGTGGAGGTGTCTCAGGTGACCGGTGATATGGCTGCGGCAGGGTATGTTGAGGATGAGTCTGGCGGAAGCGTTCTGAATGTTCTGCAGTTTCATGAGGAGTGTCTGGGTGATGCCGGTATCGAGTTGGTTGCCGTAGTTGAGTCTGCTGCTGAGTGCATGGGTGACCGTCTTTCTGGACTCGATTGGGATACACTTGAAGATCTTTCGGAGCAGGCGTATCGTGTGGAAGCAGGATGTTGAGACAGCGTTGATCTGGCGGGTCATGGTGAGCGAGGAGTCCAGGATGATCGAGAGTTTTCGTGTGTGGTCTATGGGTGGGGGGGTTCCATGTGCTTCTGGCCACCAGGAGTCATCCCAGCGGAGGGGGTGGAGCCCAGGAAGAGGACTTCGGTCTTCTCTGAGTTGAACTTGAGGCAGCTGTTCTACATCCAGGTGGCGACAGCCTTCATCCAATCATTGAAGTTGTTCTTGGCAACTGTGGGTTCGTTGGTGAGGGAGAGAATCAGCTGGGTGTCATCTGCGTAGGAGATGATGTTGGGTCCTTGGTTCCTGACTATGCCTGCGAGCGGGGCCATGTAGATGTTGAAGAGAGTGGGGCTCAGGGAGGAACCCTGAGGCACTCCGCCACTGATCTCTGTGGGTTCAGAGTGGCACGGTGGTAGTCTGACTCTGTGTTCGGCCGATGAGGAAGGAGTGGATCCATTCCAGGGCTTTGTCGCGGATGCCGTTGTTGTGGAGTCTTGTGCATAGTGTGCGGTGGGAGACCGTATCGAAGGTGGCTTAGAGGTCCAGGAGGATGAGGGCTGCAGTTTTGCCTTGGTTGAGGAGGGTGCAGACGTCATCTGTGGTGGCAAGGAGGGCGATCTCAGTGCTGTGGTTGCTTTGGAAGCCGGTTTGGGAGAGGTCCAGGATGTGGTTTGCTTTGATGAACTCAGTAAGTTGGGCGTTGATGGTCTTCTTGATGACCTTGGCTGGGAAGGGGAGCAGAGAGATGGGTCTGAAGTTCTTGAGGTCCGTCGGCCAAGGGTTTCTTCAGCAAGGGGTTGATCTCCGCATTTTTCCAGTCTTCCGTGAAAGTGGCGGAGTTGATGGAGCAGTTGATGGTGCGGTGGAGTTCAGCAGCTTTGACTACTTAGGCGTTGAGCTGACTGATAAGCTGAGCTGGGAATCGCAGCTCAGCAAAAGCTACTTGCTTATAATTCAAAAATCGAATGCTATACTGAGACTTCACAAGCAGGCACAATCACGATCAATAATGCCAGTTCTGGACGAATATCGTGCTAAGGCCCAAAGAGCTGTGCTTTTCAGAGCTAAAATTTGGGGCTACGCTGATACTCATAAATTGGTAGAGGGCGAAAACAGCTTTATTAGATCCCTTATTTTGGTCCCGAACAGCACACCCCTCATTCCTTTGTTTTTTTATCTAGTTACAAATAGAACTGCAGATGTGGCACTATTAAAACCCCTGATGCATTGGATACGTCTATGGTCTACACCTGAGCTAATTGACTATCGAGCAGCCTTAGGGGAACTGTTGAAAATGAGTAATGCTAATAAAATTCCCTGGTTGAAGACACTGTAAGTTGGTGCTGGACACTTGTGCTATCTAGATTGTGGGACCATCCTGAGGAAATACGCAAGGCAGATGTAGCTGTCCTAAAAGCGAAGTATTGGGCATGCGTGTGTGACTAATATGCTGTGAATGCAACCTCAGGACACTTGACCAATCAGTTCCTGAGTTTCCAGCCAAGTCCAAAGTTCGAACCTTTCCTAGATATGATCACTCCACCTTTGGCAAAAAGCTTGTATGTGCGATTCCACTTGGGTTATTTCCAGTTAAGGAATTTTAGCAAATGGACCAGAGATCAGGTCTCAGATAAGTGTGTTGATTGTGGTTTGGCTCCGGAGACAGTGGAACATGTCTTGTGTTTCTGCACTGAGTATCGTTATCCCTGTAGAAGATGGATACGTACAACATGTTTGAACTTAAAAATCACGCACTATCTGGTTGCACTTAGAAACTTAAAGACTGATACCTCGGGCCCAATTGTTTTTGGAGTGAGCCACTTTTTACTAAATGTATGGTTCGAACGTTCAAAGATTGTCTCAGTAGTGCTTAAACACAAGATTCTGTGTATGCCTGATAGTTTAGTTCTAGCTTGCATCAGTTTTTACTGGACAAATTTATATGAAAATTGATTTGTACTTAAACCCTTTCTCTCTGACTATCATATGTTAGTCTTTCCAATGCATGGTGCACTTTACATTGTTGGAAGACTCACCAGTGAAATATTGAGGCCGAAGAGCTTTGATGTTCTTTCTCATATAATTGTCCTTTTATTTACAATGTGCATTTTATCTGTGACTGTTTTACTGAAAGTAATTGTTTACGTGTTTTAAATGACTACAGTGAGTATTGGCAGCCCTGAGGAAGCCCCCGGCTGATGGGCCAAAAAGGAGGCGAAACATGTGTTGGCTGTGCCACAAGCTTTTTGTTCCTGCTTTATTTTGTTCTGAATGAATCTGAAAGTTAGTGTGTCCTTTCAATAAATACTGGATTCAATACAAGAATTTTTACTAATGATTACGAATACTCTTATTTGTCCTGGCACACCTCTCAGTGACTATTCACTGCAAGATATTTTGAGGTTATTTCTAAATGCGCCTAGCACAAAGATGACTTTTTAACTGTTATTTTTTCTCTGTGTTGGTTTGTACACTTTGATGGGTTTTTTTATAAACCGAATAAAGTCTTTCGAATAAATGAATGACTTGCTCATAACTTTGGCGCTGCTTGACGGATCTTCACTAAGGTTTCTCAAAAAACTGCCCAACCTTGTCTAGTCGTGCATGGAAAGTTTCAGGGTGAGCAGTCAAAAGGGGCTGAGAAAAGGGGGGGAGGGTTTAAAAAGTGCATTTTGTATGTAAATTCCCGTAGAGATTTTAGACACTACAGCCTGAACTGCTGGACATAATTACACCAAATTTGGCAGAAAGCCAGCGCTTGGTCCAGAAATCAATCAGTCAATCAATCAGGGGAATTGTAAGCGCACTACTCACCTGTGAGGGTCTCAAGGCGCTGGGGGGGGGGGAAGCAGCTCCGTTCAGTCGAAAAGCCAGGTCTTGAGTGTCTTCCTGAAGATGTTAAGGGAGGGGGCACGTCTGATGTCGATCGGGAGCTCGTTCCAGGTCTTGGCCGCGATGTAGGAGAAGGCTCGTCCACCTGTTCTGGCTCTGTGGATGCGAGGGATTTTGGCGAGGGCAAGGTCGGCGGATCAGAGATTTCTTTTGGGTAGGTGGAAGGAGATTCTTTCGTTGAGGTATTGGGGTCCGGTATTGTGGAGGCATTTGTAAGCGTGGGTGAGTATCTTGAAATTAACTCTCTTCTCAATGGGGAGCCATTGGAGGTGTTGGGTGATGTGTTCGTGTCGAGGGATGCCAAGTACGAGTCTGGCTGCGGTGTTCTGTATGGTCTGGAGCTTGCGGAGTAGAGACTTGTTGATCCCGGCGTAGAGGGCGTTTCCATAGTCGAGTCTGCTGGTTATGAGTGCGCGGGTGACGGTCTTTCTAGATTTGTGGGGGATCCATTTGAAGGTCTTTCGGAGGATGCGGAGTGTGTTGAAACAGCTGGAGGCGATGGATTTGACCTGTCGGGTCATGGAGAGGGAGGAGTTGAGCACAATGCCGAGGTTCCGGGCGTGGTCCGTGGGGGTGGGAGGGCTGCCGAGGGCGGTGTGCCACCAGGTGTTGTCCCATGCGGAGGGGGAGGGTCCGAGGATGAGGCCCTCTGACTTCTCCAAGTTGAGCTTCAGGCCGGTGCTGCTCATCCAGGATGCAACATCCTTCATTCCTTCCTGGAGGTTGAGTCTGGTGGTGGTGGGGTCCTTGGTGAGGGAGAGGATGATCTGGGTGTCGTCGGCGTAGGATACTATGCTGAGTCCGTGCTGTCAGACGATGGCGGTGAGGGGGGCCATGTCAATGTTGAAGAGCGTGGGGCTGAGCGATAGTCCTTGGGGTACTCCACAGTTGATTTCCATGGGTTTCGGATAGGAATGGAGGCAGTCTGATTCTTTGGGTTCTGCCAGTGAGGAATGAGCGGATCCAGTCGAGGGCCGTTTCTTGTATGTCGGTGTTGTGGAGTCTGGCGGTGAGTGCGTGGTGGGAGACAGTGTCGAATGCTGCTGAGAGGTCGAGTAGGATCAGGGCTGCAGTGTGTCCTTGGTCGAGGAGGGTGCGGATGTTGTCTGTGGCTGCGAGTAGGGCAGTCTCGGTGCTGTGGTTGCTGCGGAATCCGGATTGGGAGAGGTCGAGGATGGAGTTTTCTTCTATGAATTTTGTTAGTTGTGCATCGACGTTCTTCTCAGTGACTTTAGCCGCAAATGGGAGGAGGGAGATGGGCCGGTAGTTGTTGAGGTTCGTGGGATCACCCGAGGGCTTCGTGAGCAGGGGTCTGACTTCTGCGCGTTTCCAGTCATCGGGAAAGGTGCCGGTCTTGAAGGTGGCGTTGATGGTGCATCGTAGTTCTGGAGTGATGGCGGTGGCGGCTCTGTGGAAGATGTGCAGGGGACAGGGGTCCGTGGGACCCCCCAGTGGATGCCTTTCATGGTCGAGACAGTGTCTTCTGTGGTGACTGTGGTCCAGGAGGAGATGGTGCGCTGGCTGGCGTTGTTGGTTTCGGGGTCAGATGTCTGGTTGTTAAAATTGTCGTAGACGCTCTTGATTTTCAAATGGAAATATGGTCCGAGCATGTTGCAGAAGTCCTGGGAAGGGGTGATGTCCTTGGTTTCGCTGGCGGGTTTGTTGAATTCCTGATGACGCTGAAGAGTTCCTTGGAGTTGCTGGAGTTGGCGAGGATCTTGTTATGCATGAAGGTCCTTTTGGTGGATCTGCGGCGTTGGTGGTATTCCGTCATGGCGTTCTTGTAGGTGGTGCGGTCTTCAGGCATTTTGCTGTTTCTCCAGTTCTTCTCGAGGCGTCTGCAGGTGCGTCTGGATTCTTGGAGGTCAGTGGTGAACCTGTTGGCCTTCCTGGGGCACTGTCTGTCGGGGTTGCGTAGGGGTGCGAGCTTGTCTGCACAGTTGGAGATCCATCTGTGGAGTTCTTTGGCTGTGAGGTTGGCGTCGGTCGAGGTGGTGGGTGCATCGTGGCTGAGGGTGGAGTTGAGCTGCTCCTCAGTGACTTTGCTCCAGTTCCTTCGTGAGGGGCATGGTGCGGGTATGGGCGGCATGGATTTGTTGACATGGAAGTGTACGCAGTGGTGGTCCGTCCATGGGGGTTGAGTGGTGTGGCTGAACTGGATGTTGTTTCCCCTGCAAAGATGGGGTCGAGGGTGTGTCCTGCCTTGTGAGTAGGCGTAGTGATGAGCTGTTTCAGTCCAATGTTGGCGAGGTTGTCCAGGAGGGTGGTGGAGTTGGGGTCTTTGGGGTTGTCTAGGTAGAAGTTTAGGTCACCGATGAGAATGTAGTCCATGGAGACGATGGCGTGGGGTGCGATGAGGCCGGCAATGGCGGTGGCGAACGGGGCGCAGGGAACGGTGGTCTGTAGATGAGGGTGCCACGAAGTGTGGTTCTAGGGCTGGTCTGGACCTGGAAGTGGAGGTGTTTGGTGTTGGAGGAGAGGTTGCTTGTGGTGGAGGTGGAGTTTTGGAGGGAGCTCTTGTGTGCGATGGCGAGTCCTCCTCCCAGGTGGTTGGGACGGTCCTTCCTCTGGATCTTGTATCCGTCCGGGATGGCGGTGGCGATGTCGAGGGCAGAGGAGGCGTTGGTCCAGGTTTCTGTAAAAAAGGCGACGTCTGGTGAGAGGGTGTTGAGGAGGTCCAAGATCTCTATGGCGTGTCTGTGCAGGAAGTGCATGTTGAGGAGGATGCAGTTTAGGGCTCTGGAGGTGTTGATCGTTGTGGGGGCGGTGTCTGCGGGGGCATGGTCGGAGACAAAGGTCTGGCGGCAGTGGCAGCAGGAGAACTGGCCGTGGGTAGTGTTGGGCGTGTACAGCTGGCAGTTGTTGTTCCTCCCTGGGTTGAGTACACGGAGGGCAGCAGGGTCGTAGCAGTGCATGGTCGGAGGTCCAGTGGTTCTGGCGCTGGTCGCAATCGGGTCGCAGACGGGCGCAAGAGCCCTTTTTATGATTCAACATAAATCTGTTCTGTATGTTTTAAGATATTAAAGGAGAAACAAATTTGTGAATCTAGAGACGTGAATCTTTCGTTAATCCATCCAGTGCTTCGCAAATCCATGGGCCAAAAGGAATGCAGCGATTTGCTGACTGTGATCTTAGTAGAAAGTTGCAGCCGCCATTTTCGATATTGGGCAACGGTCCCCGGCTGCAAAAATTGAGATAAAATGTAGTAGAAGAGGTCAAGGTAAACGTATCCTGACCCCATGGGAGCAATATAGGGGGCTGTGAGGGACCCCTGATGGGTATGAAAATGCCCAGAAATAGTTTTTCTGGACATGTGAGGGTTTTTGAATCTGCCGCGATGCTCAGCGCAGCCCCCTGTGTACCTCCATGGTGGATTCGGTAAAATTAAAAAATATATATATATTCACACACTCACTCAAACACTAATGTATACACTCACAAACCTACTCAGAAACTCACACCCACTCAGACACTCTCACAACCACTGACACACCTACAGACGCTCACACCCACTAGCAGACACACACCCACTCACAGACCCACTGACAAACCCACACAGACTCACACACCCACTCATAGACCTTCTCAGACACTGTCGCCCACTGTTAGACCCACACAGACACTCAAACACCCACTCACAGACCCACTCCGACTCTCTCCCACCCACTCACAGACCCACTCAGATACTCACACACTCGAACACTACTGACAGACCCACACAGACACCAATGCAACCACTCACAAACCCACTCAGACACACTCACATCCACTGACAGACCTACTCTATTCTGGCCCAGATACTTACACAGCTACTGACACACCCACTCATTTTTCCACTCTCACATCCACTCACAGACCCAAACAGCCACTCACACACCCATACAGTCATTCTCACACCCACTCAGAGGCCCACCCACATACTCATTCACCCACTTACAGACCCACTCAGATGCTCATGCACCCAGACACATACACACCCATTCACAGACCCACTCAGACACTGTCACGCTCACTCACAGACCCTCATGGGCACTCAAACACACACCCACTCACACACCCACTCAAATACTCTCACACACCCACTCAGGCACTCACACACCCACTCAGACACTCTCACACCCACTGACAGACCCACACAGATACTCACACACCCACACAGATACTCACACACCCACTGACAGACCCACTCAGACACTCTCGCGCCCACTGACAGACCCACGCAGACACTCTCAGACCCACTCATACACTCTCAGACCCACTCATACACTCTCACACCCTCTCATACACTCTCACACCCTCTCACAGACCCACTCAATACACTCACGAGACACTCATGCACCCACTCAGAGACCTACCCAGACACTCTCACACCTACTGACAGACCTACTCCATTCTGGCTCAGTTACTCACACAGCTAATGACACACCCACTCAGACACTCATTCACACACCCATTTTTTCACTAATATCAACTCACAGATCCACTTACGCACAGATACAGTAACCCACACACCCACTCCCAGACCCACTCAGACACACACTCACAGATGCACTCACAACCACACTCAGACACACTCACATCCACTGCAGATGCACACAACCACTCATGGACCCACTCAGACACTCACACACACTGACAGACCCACACAGACACACTCATACCCACTGACAGACCCTTTCAGGCACTCCCACACCCACTCACAGACCCTCACAGGCACTCATACACAAACTCACAAACCCACTCAAACATTCACCCACCCACCAACTCACAGACCCATTCAGGGCTGCAGTGTGTCCTTGGTCGAGGAGGGTGCGGATGTTGTCTGTGGAGAGAGATATGTATGTATATAAATAATATATATTTGTGTGTGTATGTATATTTGGGACAGGGTTTTTTAGGACTTGGGATGGGTGAGAGTTTTGGTAAGCAAGGGCAATTTTAAGGTTTAGGGTAGGTATGGGTTTTTGGGTGGGCAAGGGTACTTTTAGGGTTTAGGGTGGGTTTGGGTGTTTGGGTCACGGGTATTTTTATGGTTTAGGGTGGGGTATGGGTTTTTTGGGCGGCAAGGGTAATTTTAGAATGGGTATGAGTTTAGGGGTTGTGGAGATATATATATTATCTACTGGCAGTCGCCAGTAGATGGTTATAGTTAGGACCTATTATCCATAGGAAATCCGCGACATTCTATTTGCAATAACGTTGGCGCCGGTTGACGAATCTTCGCGAAAGCTTCGCTTTTTGGATATACCTGTTGGGCTAGTTGGCCCCCAGGGACCCTCAGGATTCAAGGGGAGTTAATCCCCCGACTTAAAACGCACCACGGGCGCGTTTGCACAGTGGTGAAGGGAGGGGCGGGGCTTCAGGTGACATGTGTGCAAACAGGCCCCGTGGCGTGTTTTAAGATGGGGGATTAAGTCCCCTTGAATCCTGAGGGTCCCTGGAGTCCAACTAGCCCACCATGTACTTCCAAAAGCGCCACAGAGCTGCCTTGCAGAGAGGTGTAAAGGGGTGTGGCCTCTGTACACGTCTCTGCAACGCAGCCCACTGGCGCATACTGGAGGTTCCTGGTGGGCTAGTTGGCCCCCAGGGACCCTCATGATTAAAGGGAACTTAATCCCCCAACTTAAAACGCGCCACGGGCGCGTTTGCACAGATGTCACCTCAGGCCCCGCCCCCTCCCTTCACCATTGTGCAAATATTCCGCTAAAATCAGCCGAAATACGAATTACGATTTACTCACCTGTTATCAGGAGAGACCTCAGTGCTGCATCTTTCAGCCCAGTACTGATCCTGAAAAGTAATTTTAACCGTACTTACCAGTAACTTGAATTTCCTTCCATAGGATATCATTGCCTGCTTTTTGCTGAAAAAGTTTCTAAGTGTCGATTTTTGAAACATACAAATATTCCTCTAAAATCAGCCAAAATACGAATTCCGATTTACTCACCTGTTATCAGGAGAGACCTCAGTGCTGCATCTTTCAGTCCAGTACTGATCCTGAAAAGTAATTTTAACCGTACTTACCAGTAACTTGAATTTCCTTCCATAGGATATCATTGCCTGCTTTTTGCTGAAAAAGTTTCTAAGTGTCGATTTTTGAAACATACAAATATTCCTCTAAAATCAGCCAAAATACGAATTCCGATTTACTCACCTGTTATCAGGAGAGACCTCAGTGCTGCATCTTTCAGTCCAGTACTGATCCTGAAAAGTAGTTTTAACCGTACTTACCAGTAACTTGAATTTCCTTCCATAGGATATCATTGCCTGCTTTTTGCTGAAAAAGTTTCTAAGTGTCGATTTTTGAAACATACAAATATTCCTCTAAAATCAGCCGAAATACGAATTCCGATTTACTCACCTGTTATCAGGAGAGACCTCAGTGCTGCATCTTTCAGCCCAGTACTGATCCTGAAAAGTAATTTTAACCGTACTTACCAGTAACTTGAATTTCCTTCCATAGGATATCATTGCCTGCTTTTGCTGAAAAAGTTTCTAAGTGTCGATTTTTGAAACATACAAATATTCCTCTAAAATCAGCCGAAATACGAATTCCGATTTACTCACCTGTTATCAGGAGAGAACCCAGTGCTGCATCTTTTAGCCCAGCACTGACCCTGAAAAGTAATTTTAACCGTACTTACCAGTAACTTGTATTTCCTTCCATAGGAATCCATTGTCTGGTTTTCAGCAGAAAAGTTTCAAAGTGTCGATTTTCACAAACTACAAATATTCCTTAAAAATCGCCTGTATGACTTAAACGCATTCATTCAACTGTTTACAGGAGATGCACCAGTGCTGGATCCAGGATCCAACACTGAGTAAGATAAAGTAACGATAACAGTTTTTACCTGCTAAGTGAATTTCCTCCCATAGGATAACATTGGTGATTCTATGTGAAAAAGTTTCTAAGTGTCAACTTTTAAAATACAATAATATTCCTTAAAAATCACTACTGTAACCAAAACGCTTTTACTCAACTGTTTACAGGAGATGTCCCAGGACTGAATCTAGGATCCAGTCCTGTGGTTAGAAAAGTAATCCATAAAGTAACTAATTGCATTTAGCTAGAAATTCACATTGAGCTCAATGTTGCATTGTGTTTGAAATTGTGTTGCCCATTGCAACAACTGTAACTACTGTACTTAAAAGTCTATTGCCTATTTGCAAAGTATTTAAAGTAAATTAATTCATTCTGAGAAAGTATATTTTGTAATGTAATGTATAATGTAATTACAATGTAATTTAAAAAATAAAATATCTAAAAATAAATAGTTTAAAAAAATGTAGTAAATCAGTATGAAAAAAATAAAAATAACAATTAATACATTTAAAAATTGGCATTTACAAAACCTTTGAAATTCACTGAAAAAAACCATAGGTTTCAGACATGTTATAGTTAGGAATTAGCATTTAAAAAACCTTTGAAATTCACTGAAAAAACCATAGGTTTCAGACATGTTATAGTTAGAAATTAGCATTTAAAAAACCTTTGAAATTCACTGAAAAAACCATAGGTTTTAGGGACAGTTGTAGTTACTTGGACATTGCACTCGTACAAAACCCGTGAAATTCCCCCGTTATAGTTAGTTCAGCTAACTATAACTCGCGCCCGCAATGCACTGCTGATGACGTCACATATTACATCACTCATGACATGGTCAGTGACATCACTGATGACATCACTGATGACATCTCAAATGACATCACTGATGACATCAACCATGTGATAATTTCATGCATCTTCTCACACCCTAATATAACTTTTGATACACCCACTCTAAATTACAGACTGCCATTCTCAAAAACAAAGTCACTCCAACACCAATAACTACATACCCACTCACTGATTCTTAGGTCTACACACACATCCACTCACTCACCCGTACAGTCACTCATACTTACGGTCACTCAGTACAGGACTATCATATGCACTCATACACCTATATAAACACTGACACACCGCCACTCATCCATAGAGGTACTCACACA